>MU666100.1:5059-50628 GCA_026770625.1 Nicotiana glauca | reverse complement strand
GGGGGGGGGGGGGGGGGGGGGAGAGATCCCAACATAGTACATACACATTTATTACAAGGATATGAGACTCGTACTATTGATACCCAATTTTTTCTTTATATATATATATATATATATATATGAAAGAAAAATATTGTATACGCATACTTTCAAAATATTGTATATGCATTTACAAACATGCACAAGTATTTTTATAATTTTTCTATAATTTTTAAATCAATTTATTGATATATCTTTATACAAATATACAATAATTGTTCCTCATATTATTTTTATGATGATCTAATCATCTACTTTCATCATTTACACCCATATAATGTTTAAATATTTTAATTATATTTTTTACAATCACATTTGCATTTTTAGGCTATAATTGCATATTTTTGTAACAATAGCCTATATATATGCACAATTATATTATCTATACAGAAAATAACTTTCATATTTTTAAAATATTAAGTAAGTATTTAAAAGCATTTTCATGCACAAATCACATTTTTATCATTTATAAATTATTTTATTAAATTATTTTATTAAATTAATTAGGTATTTAAAATCTAACCCCTAGAAAATACTCAATTTCAGACCTAGCCTAGACCAATTACCCATACCCGTCCAACTCAGACCCAAACCCAAATACCCATTTAATTAATCCCGCCCCACCTAAACATCTAATCATGGCCGTTGATCTCAGAAGATCAACAGCCCTAAATCAGCTAACCTCTTTTAATATATCAAAAAACCTAACCCTACCCATTCTTCCAAACCCGCCACCCTCATATGCTCTGGTCTTTCACCCCTCTCTAACCCTAGCGCTGTCACCTGTTATCTCTACTGATTCCGACCCAAAATGGAATCAGCCATGGATTCCTTTACATTATCGGTCTCTCTTCACGGTTGGTTACTCGTCTATGACCCTATTTAGTTGCTTCCTACCATGGCAAAGTAAATCTGGCCTAGCTCGAGCCAGATCTAGTTCAAAATCTTTCATATCTTGACTATTTTCGTCTATGTTCATCCCAATACCTGTGAGTACGAATATCTTCATATTTTAGGGTTTCAAATCTCCGATTTAAACCAGATCTGGTTCAACCTCTGTTTATTTTATGAATCTGGCTAATTTTTTGTTGAATCTGTTTAGATCTTCTTAGATCTGAAATGATTTCATGTTTATTTTGGTATTTCTTCTTTAAATTTTCAGTACTTCCACCTTGATATTTCTGATCTTTCCCTATTATTATTCCTAATTGATTCTGGTTTACCCTAGAATTAGGGTCTTGATTTCAACAGATTTTTCTACAAAATATTTAAGTTTTAAACGTTTTCGTCACTGAGTATCTATTAGGGTTTCCTTATTTATTTTGTTTACTATATGTTTCTGTATTTCTGCCTAATCTTTTATAGTTCTGATTATTTAACCGATCATTGTACTACTTCTGCCTGTTTGCCTTAAACTCTATCGACTAATTGTTAATTAATCTCAATTACCTAAATTAGGGCTTGAAATTGGAATTTCCTTAATACCGTTGTTTCCTTATTAGATTTTCCCTTTTTCTTACCTTATGTGTGATTAATAATTGGTGCTACTGGCCTGATTTTATGCTTTAATTTTCATAACCAACTTCTAATTGATTTCGGAGTTAATTCTTGCCTTACTTAACCTAGCCCTTAATTACTGATTGATTCCACATATAATTTTTCTTAAATCAATTAGTACTAACATGATTTTACTGCTAATTTGTTCACGAACGACTTTACTTGATTGATTGTTTGATTATTTCTTGCCTTATCTTTGCAATGACAATCTGCCTTGCCTTACTTACCTATACTAGTCGACTCCTATATATATATGTCTGCATTCTCATTCTACAAACACGAACATCAGTTCATAATACACACACACACACACACACTCAAACTATTCTCCTTCTTTGCTACTTGTGTTATTATAGGTCTAGCCGGCTAAAAGCCAAGGCTAGATAGTGAGATTATACTTACTCTATATTCTGCACTCTTTTTCCTCAACTGGTATGTCTTTAGTTACAATTGAAATCCAAAATCTATGTGTTTCATTCTTGCATTAGTTAATTATGAATCTGACTTCTTTGTTCAAGCATGCCTAGATTTCCCCTATTCCATGTACAACTAGTATGTCTACACTTTATATGTTTATCTAATGCTTGACCAGCCTGTGTGTTGATTTTTGATTGATCCTTTAACTATGTGATCATGCTATGACCCTACTTGAGTGTTTGATTCTGTCTTCTACATCTTGGCTCCATATTTTTGTTGCTTGCTATCCTGGTTACTTTATTAAGACTAGGAAGCTCCTAAGTGTTCTATGTTTTTTACATGCCTCCCTTCCCCTATTCATGTACCCTCAATGAGATTCCTACATGTTCCCGATCCATTTTACCCTTGTGTGCAAACCTGCCTGCTAAAGTGTCTGTGAATCTGAACCATCTATGATTGACTAGCTGCTTACTGAATTTTGTTGCCTTCTAAAATATTTTCAAGAAATGTTATTTGTATTCTTCTAAAAACTAGCTTTCATTCCTAGTTTTTTCCTAAAACTGGTCTATTCCAGAAAATCTTTTACTCCTAAGAAGTTATCTCCACATTGTTTTCACTAAGTCTTTTCAAGCACTCTCACTTACTCTTAGGTTATTAAGTCCTGCCCCTCTAGTATGTGTACTTCTTAGGGATCCTTGAGATTTCTCTGAACTCTGTCATATCAGAGCTGGCTTTTCCACGCTACACATAACCAGTCTTTACTTGAGAAAAGTCTTGGTGTGAGCACTGCCCGGTATCCTTGGAGTCATTAGGAAACTCTGACACACCTAGACACTTATTGGCTATGAGACTTCTGAGCATTTGAGACTACATTAAAGGCTTGGTACTCCCAGGTTTACTTTTGGGCCTGCTTCAGGTTCCCTATAGTATTACTTTACATTTCCTTTGTGTAATTTATACAATTCTGTTTTGTAATAATTATTTATAAACAGATATTTGGGTAACTAATAAAAGGGAGGGTAGTTGTATGATACTGTGGGTAAACCTGGGTAGAAAACATGCTATAGGATGTATATTCTGCAAATCTTTATTAGAAGTCATGTTCTAGGATTGATATGTTCCTTTACGTATAAACCATGTTAAACTTGTGTATTAGATATCCTGCTTTAGGGCCTTCATGTTTACTGCTTCAGCATGTTGCATGCTCAATTCCTAAGTACTGTCACATAGACATCCTGCTATTAAATAATCTTAATAGAAACTGTCATTCATATATTCATTAGATACCATGTCCTTATGAACTCTGTTTGCATCTATTGAACCACGTCTATTGAATCAATAGATGTCCATGAAAGGGTTTAAAATAGACGCACGCATATGTATCATTGTCTCTAAACACAATTGATAAGTCACCTTTTATAATCCGTATCACTTAGATAATCACGCCTATAGGATAAAAGAACTTCAAACTGTTTAAGTATTCCCAAGAATCGTGACTGCATATATACACTTAAGCAAGCCTTATACCGTTAAATAATTGTGAACCTGTTCTGTTTATGTGTGAAATTATCCAGGCTTAACAATCTATAAAACTAGTAGGCAAACTGGTTAGGATTCCGCCATTTCCCTTAAAACAAACATTGCATATCCTGTATCTATAAGATTCATCTAGATATCATGTTCTTAGGCTTTTTGAACTGATTCAAAATCAGTTGTTTGAGATGTGTTGTTTATTTGCTTATGTATGTGTGGAGGTAATATGAGCCTTTTACCTACTTCTTTAATTGACAATCCTATATGTTATTCGTCGTCGCCTAGACTTTTCCCTTTTAAACACCTTAGGATGGTCTAGAACTGCCTAAGTCTAGAGGTCCTAAATTCCTTCAGGACCACAAGGAAGGGAGGTGTAGCAGCACTCTTAGAGGTCGTTAATCATACTCGCTTATATAACCATTAGGGGGGTAATGGGTAGTAAAAGGACATGATGAGCTGCGCGCTAATGTCACGTGTAGCCACTCTAGTTGAGGAGGATTACTAGCATTGCACAGATTTATCATGTATGCTCACGTGTAGCCACTCTAGTTGAGGAGGATTACTAGCATTGCACAGATTGATCCTGTAGGCTAATCAACTTAGGACTTCCCTTTCCCAATTCCTATACGTGTTTAAATTATCTAAACTTTCTTTTCTTTGCATATAATGTGTTTAAGCTGTCCAAACCTCTTTTACTATTTAAATTTGCTTGATCACATATGTATTTAGACTGTGAAAACCACCTTTGTTTGTAAATATGTTCTAAGATTGTTTACTTGTTAACTGACTAATTCAACATAGTTTAAGTTCAGTCGGTACCCACCATTGTGGACCGTGAGGGGTGCCTAAAACCTTTCCCCTCAAGGTTATTTTGAGCCCTTAACCTAATCTCTGGTAATGCAAACTAGTTACACGAGTTAATCGCTCTAGGTGCCTTAATGCACCTTAATCCGTTAGGTGGCGACTCTTTAAATACCCAATTCCCAAAAGGAAACGAGTTGTTCCTCCATGAATGTCGAAACCCGGACTCCGCGAAGGAAAAAGGGGGCACGACAGCATGTCGACTCTACTGGGAATATTTTAGGCTCTTACCATAATGAAGTTATTTTTGAATTAGTCTAAGCATGCTTTATCCCGGGTACTCTTTCCCCTTTATTTGGAATTAACTGCTTAGTTATGATTTCTTTATTTTCCTGAAACTGACTTGTCTCTTTGTTTTCTTTTTTTTGTAACTGTCTTTCAATTATTTAAATACTGCATTTATCATATTTTACATGAAAATACCTGACAACATGCAATTTATTGTTGCATAAATCACGCTCAACATCATATTCTACTCGTGCGTAATCAATCCCATAGCAGCGCTTGATGAGTGTTTCCGCTCTTCCTATATATCACCCTCTAAATTCAGAAAGGCTTATTTGCGGTAAAACTTGTCGATCAACAGTGCGTTCGATGGTTCTGCGTCTTTCCCCCTCAAGTTGTACATGCATCATGGTCAAACCTAGCCAGGTTAATATGTTGTCCGCATAATAACCCTTTAAGACAAGCCTCGTCCAAACGTCCATCGGATTTTCCACAATCCTAACGGACAAAATCACGATTGTGTGCATTAATTTGGAGAAATATGTGCTAATATGCTAATCATTACTGTATAAATAAACGAACCTGGGGAGGGAAAGGGCCTAACTATCTCTTGTTTTGCAGAAAATGAGGCACGAAGTCCCTAGATTTGGTATGGTCGGTAGTATACCTCCACTTTCGATAGATTGGTGGAGGTACCTTCCCTCATGTGACCAAAATCATATGAAAAGAATCTTAGGGAATTTGCCATCACTATTGGATCTTCAACCAAACAAGATGCTAATCGAGGCTACCACTCTGTTTTGGGATAAGGAAAGGGATATGTTCCACTTTGGGGATATAGAAATGACTACCCTCATAGAAGAAATATGAGGATTTGCTGGGCTACCATGGGATAGCCCTGGTCTGTTGGCACCTGAAAATCGCACCACCAGAGGGTTCCTGAAGATGATGAGGCTGAAGAAAAATGATGATTTGGAGTGTCTGAAAAACTCCTACACACCTTTTGATTTTCTTTATGAAAGATACGGTCATAACAACTCTTACAATATTTTTGATGATGAGTTCTCAATAACCTCCTTAGGATGGGTTCATCGTAGGGTATTCGTGTTCATTGTGTGTTTCTTGGGCATGTTGGTATTCCCAATCCAAGGGGATAGAATCCACACTAGGCTGGCCATGGTGGCCAAAACTCTGATGGACGGGATCAAGGGACAGAGATATACTATTGTCCCTATGATTGTTGTAGACATGTAACGGGCCGTGGAACGCTGTTAGAAGGGGTTTAAATTCTTTGAGGGTTGAAATTTGCTATTACAAGTCTAGGTGTTATAACATCTTCAAATGGGCCAATACCGCCAAGAGTTTCCACGAAGGCCATGGAACGACCACATAGCCTTCCATCACCCAAAGAGAATGACTTACGTTCCGGACATGTTTGCTCAACCTAAGGATATCGTAGGATGAGTGGAGTTTTTCAACAAGTTGACTGAGGAACAGGTTCAGTGGATATTCGAGTGGTTTCCCTCCGACGTGTTCATCATCAGATCCATAGACGTCCCATATTTGGTGTTGATTGGATTAAGGGGATATACCTTTATGCTCCTTTAAGGGTTATGAGACAGGCAGGCAGGGGACAGATCGTACCACAAGTCGCTAAAATGAGTCACTTCAGAGCCGATTTCCAGGGTAACGCCATCTCATATAAGAATGAAGCACAACATATGTGGACTTTGAAGATTATTATGGAGAAGGATACCATCGAGCCGGACCGATATCATGCGGGCCTTTCATACTTTTACCCCTCATGGTTGGATGATAACCTATCAGGAGTCTTTGAGCCAATGGTTGGTACAGGAAACAGGGTCATAGATGAGTTTGCCGAAGCAGAGGTGAAGTACAACAAGCTGCACAAAAGAGTTCGAGAGTCTGAAGCTGAACATGTGGCATAGCATAAGGCCGATATGGAAATGATTAACGTATGGAAAGAAAGAGCTGTTAAATCCAGCCAGAGGCTGGAATATATGGAGTACAGTTTAATGGAATTGGAAGGGAAGAGAAGGAAGAGGGTCACCGACTGTCAGAACGCTGAAAAATATGAATGAGGGCATTTGGCAAGGGCATTCCTACTGCTGAACCTGCGCGAGCTAGGAGAGTTGATCGACAACAGCATCCGGTCTGGAGAGGGTCCTTCTGGGACCAAGGAGATTAGATTTACTTTCTTTCCTTTTAAATGTAATAAGGCCAAGTTCCATTAGCAACATTATCTTATTTAGTATCGTTTTGGGTCGTTTACTTATACGTTAATGAAATGAGGCAATTATTGGCACTAAATTTCTCCAAATTTATTTATCGCTAGGCCTAGCTCAGGAAAAATGGGGCTCCCAAATTAGGACGCAAATTTACATTCCCGCAATATGTGTTTAAATGCTGCAAACATTTCAAAACCCTTATTGACTTGTTTACCTTTTATTTTTCTTATTCTTTGTTCCCATCTCCTAAGGTTGGTTCGCACATACTGACATCATCAGCATATCATACCAGATTTAGAGGCCTTCCACCTCCTCCTCCTCCAAGTAATACAAAGAGAAAGGGGAAAGCTAAGGTGGACGACTTAAGTGGTATTCAAAAGGAAAATATGAAAAATGTAGAAACTTCAGATGGATGGAGTACTCCGGCACCAAATGATCTAGTTTTAAGGTTAGAACAAAAAATACTAGAACTACAGAGAGAACTTGAGCAGTCCGCAAGTTGGAAAACCTATCCCTCAACCTGAATGTCCCCGATGTCAACCAAGAAAACACCAAAAACCGAGTGCCTCCCCAAAACACACGGAACCAACATCCACAAAACCCTCTTGCACCGCATCAATATACAACTCCAACTCAAAATCTCAATCCCTTACCAATACCAACTCCACCACAACACCACCATCAACCAATCCAGTACCCACTAACCGCTACTTATCACACTCCCAATAACACACCACAACCCATTCCCGATCCTCAAAACTCAACCAATGACCACCACTACACCCAAATCCCTGGCTCTCACCAAAACAACCTTAGAAACCGTACCTCATTACTCAACCAACCTCCTATACACCATAATCCACTGAGAAGGACATGCTCATCAAGAACATGGCTGACGAACTCAAGATATTGACAAGTTGGGTTAAGGGTGTTGAAAGAGGCAAATGGATAGAAGGTTTGAACTATGAAGACCTATGCATACAGCCAAATGCAGAACTTCCAGAGGGGTACAAACCTCCTAAGTTTGAGATGTTTGACGGTACAGGTGATCTCAGTGTTCATCTAAGGACCTATTGTGACACATTGTTGGGGTCAGAAATGATGAAAAGATTCGGATGAAGCTTTTCATGAGGAGTCTTACGGGAGACGCTTTGCTCTGGTACATCAGCCAAGATCCTAAGAGATGGTCCAACTGGGTGAGTATGGCGTCTGATTTTATGGACCGATTCAGGTTCAACACAGAAAATGCACCAGATATTTTCCACATTCAGAACCTTAAGAAGAAGCCCACCGAGACTTTTCGCGAGTATGCTACCCTTTGGAGGTCAAAAGCAGCCAAAGTCAGGCCATTTTTGGACAAGGAACATATGAACGAATTTTTCGTCAGAGCACGGGATCTGCAATACTATGAAAGGTTGATAGTTATTGAAAACCATAAATTTTGTGATATCATCAAACTCGGGGAAAGGATTAAAGAAGGAATCAAAAGCGCGATGGTAACAAACTTTGAGGCATTACAGGCCACAAACAAGGCATTACAATCAGACGACATATCAAAGAAGAAAGACATTGGGGAAGTAATGGTGGCTCATGGCCCAAAATCTCCGCTCACATATCAAACACCTCCATCCACATACCAAACACCTCTACCCACATACCAAGCAACTCCACCTACATATCAACCCTCATCTCCTAGATATTTCCAATCGGCCACTGTCTATCATACCTATAATTCCCAACCATCTCATTTACAGTCACCTCTAACTCGCCAAAATTATCCAAGACCACGACTCAATTTTGACCGCAAGCTATCCAGACAATACACCGTTATTGCTGAACCCATCGACCAACTGTATGAATGGTTAAAAGCCGTTGGTTACGTCACTCATATTCCCACTGTAGCGTTAGAGAATCCATCCCAATAGGTCAACCCAAACAAAACTTGTACATACCATTCCAGTATGAAGGGGCACACCACTGATGAGTGCCGAACATTGAAAGATAAAATCCAGACACTGATTGACAACAAGGTCATACAGGCGAAAGAAGCTACACCCAATATCTACAATAACTCTCTCCCGGATCATAGGGGTGGTGGGATACATGTGATAGAGATGGACGGAGAATGGGATCCTCAGGGGTCAATTGGGCTCATTTGAGAAGGCGATGACTTTAAACCTGCAGTCACACTTGCTTCTATCATAGTACAAACTCAGTCACCAATCGAGGTTGAGGTAGCTGCATCGGTTCTATTTGAGGTAGAGATATCTCCACCTGCGACACCCCTATTCTATTTGAAATGGAAGTGGACATACCTTTTAGGTGACAGTATCAACCATACCTCCTTTCAATTCAAAAGCAATACCTTGGGATTACGTTGCCAAAGCAAGGCGAAAAGGAAACGGCAAAGATAGAGGGATCTGATGCTACACAAGTGAATGACTAGGATCGGAAGAATCTATAAACCTGAACACTTGGGAGGACCAAGTAAGGATGCCACTACCAAGCAGCCTGTCATTGAAATAGGGCCAGATGACCTTTGGAAGAAAGTGCAAGCAAGGGAATATTCTTTCATTGATCATTTGAACAAAACCCCAGCTCAGATATCCATCTTGTCATTGTTGCAAAATTTAGAGGCGCACAAGAATGCTTTGATAAAGGTGTTGAGTGAAGCTTATGTACCCATTAATATCACCGGAGGAGAGATGGCCAACATGGCAGGGAAGGTGCTGGAAAGTCATAAAATAATCTTTCACGAGGAGGAACTATCGCCTGAAGGATTGAATCATAACCGAGCATTACATATCACGGTGCAATTTGAAGATAAATTCATCGCCATGGTCTTGATTGATGGGGGTTCAAGCCTCAAAATTTGTTCGTTAAATACTCTGAAAAGATTAGGCAAAGGTTTTCATGAAATAGAGGAAGGAAGCATGAACGTGAAAGCCTTCGATAGGTCTCAAAGGGTCACGATTTGGGATATTAATTTTTGCCTGCAGATGGGGCCAACTTGGTTCGACGTTAAATTCCAAGTGCTTGACATATCAGCCTCATACAATCTTCTGTTGGGCCGACCATGGATACATGCCGCTGGGGCTGTGGCTTCTACACTACATCAAGCCATGAAATTCTAATGGAAGCATTAGGAGGTGATCATTCACGGAGACGGGAGTAACCCTATTTACACCAGTCAAACCATCCCGGTTATCGGGAAATGAAGAAGGCTAGGAGGTAAAACCTATCATCACATCGAACATGTCAATGCCGTTGAGAAAGACAAATGGTGGAGTAGCAAAATAGAAGGCATACTGGCATGGTCTGGGTATGAACCCATCAAAGGGCTTGGGAAGAATCTCCAGAGTATTACCAAATTGTTATAGCTGAAACGTCACGGTACTACCTTCGAGCTTGGATACCAGTATACATGGCAGGAGTATGATGATTGGTCGCCTCCGTGGAGTGGACCTTATTACCCTCTCGAGCAACCAGTACCACATTTGGGTCAAAATTTTCAAGCTGATACAATATGGGGAACTGCAGAAGAAGAAGCATTAGTTGGGCTGAAGAATTTATTCTTAGAGGACTATGAGATGAATTGTAGTGCAATAATTGAGAAGGGGGAGGAATAAGGCCTCACTATTCAGACTATGGAGAAGGGAGTTGTTCTCAGGAACTGGACTGCCACACCATCCCAGGCCCGCTGAGTCCCTAGGTAGCTTGGCAGATTTTATTTCTATAGCCATTCTAGGCATCTAAGATTTTCAGTAATTTTGTTTTAAAGACTTACTTATTTAAAAATAAATGCTCGATTCAATGAGCCGTACTTGTTTGGATGCTTTTCAGTTTTAATCAAATGCATTGCTCTTTATTATTCATTATTATCTTCTATATTTTTTTTCTTTCTACATCGTTATTATTACTTTTCCTGATGAACTGATGATTGTGACATGTAATGAGGCAACGCAATATGAGGATAGTAATTTGGATGATGAAGATGAAATACCTGAGGAAGTTGTCAGCGAGGTTGAAAACTTTGAGAATAAGCCCAAGTCCAACCTTGACGAAACTGAAGCAGTAAACTTGGGGAACGCCGAGACTATCAAGGAGACACTCATCAGTATTCACTTATCACCAACAGAGAAAGAAGAGTACATTTGTTTCTTAAAGGAATATAAGGACATATTCGCATGGTTGTATGATGACATGACCGGTTTGAGCACGTCCATAGTGGCTCACAAGTTGCCTATTAATCCCATGTGACCGCCAGTAAAGAAGACTCTCAGAAAATTCAAACCAGATATGAGCTTGAAAATCAAGGAGATGGTTAATAAGCAGATCAAAGCCAAAGTACTCAGGGTGGTTGGGTACCCAACCTAGTTAGCCAACATTGTAACAGTATGAAGAAAGATGAAATTTTTTGAGTATGCGTTGACTATCGAGAATTAAACAGAGCAATTCCCAAGGACGACTTTCCACTGCCAAACATACACATCCTGACTGACAATTGCACCAAGCATGAACTCCAATCCTTTGTAGATTGCTTCGCGAGTTATCACCAGATCTGGATGGATGAAGAAGATGCAGAGAAAATAGGTTTATTACACCATGGGGGGGGGGGCATATACTGCTACAAGATGATGCCATTTGGTCTAAAGAATGCTGGGGCTACTTACATGAGAGCCATGGCAACCATCTTTCATGATATGGTACATAAAGAAATAGAGGTGTATGTGGACGACGTTATTATCAAATCCAAGAGGGTCTGAGAAAGTTCATTGATAGGTTAAGGAGGTACAACTTAAAACTGAACCCCGTAAAGTGTGCATTCGAGGTTCCCGCAAGAAAGTTAATGGGATTCATTGTCATTCATCGAGGGATCGAGCTAGACCCGTCTAAAGTTAAGGCTATTCAGAAGTTACGATCGCCTAGGAGCAAAAAGGACGTCATGAGCTTCCTAGGACGTCTCAACTATATCAGTCGCTTCATAGCATAGTCCACAGTCATATGTGAACCCATCTTCAAGATGCTGAGGAAATATGCCGAGACAAGCTGGACCGAGGATTGTTAGAAAGCTTTCGACAAAATTAAGGAGTACCTATCCACACCACCAGTCTTGGTCCTGCTAGAGCCAGGATGACTTTGCTACTCTATCTATTCGTATTGGATGGAGCCTTCAGATTTATTTTGGGACAACATGACGAGACATGGAGAAAGGAGTAAGCCATATACTACCTAAGTAAAAAATTCACATCTTATGAAGCACGATACTCTCTGCTAGAACGCACCTCCTATGCTTTGACCTGGACGGCCCAGAAAATGAGGCATTACTTCTGTGACTATACCAACTACCTCATATCCAGGATGGACCCCCTGGAGTACATATTTTAGAAACCCATACCGAGTGAGATGTTAGCCAAGTGGCAGATACTGTTAAGTAAGTTCGATATCGTCTACGCAACTCAATAGGCGGTCAAAAGACAAACATTGGCAGACCATCTTGCTGAAAATCCTGTGGGAGGAGAACGCAAACCCTTAAAAACATATTTTCCTAATGAAGAGGTATCATTCGTAGGAGAGGACATTAGCGAAGCATACGACGGTTGGAGGATGTTCTTCGATGGAGCTACAAATTTCAAAGAAGTGGGCATTGGAGCAGTTTTGGTATAAAAAATAGGTCAACATTATCCGGTATCTACTAAACTTAGATTTCCGTACATTAACAACATGGAAGAGTATGAAGCCTGCATACTAGGGCTCAACATGGCGATCGACATGAAGATTCTGGAGCTGCTAGTAATCGGCGATTCAGATTTGCTTGTGCACCAGGTACAAGGAGAGTGGGCCACCAAGAATTCTAAGATATTGCCATATCTGCACCACATACAGGAATTGAGAAAAAGGTTCACGAAGATAGAGTTTCGGCATGTTCCCAGAATTCAGAACGAGTTTGCCGATGCTTTGGCCACTTTGCCATCCATGATACAACATCCGGATAAGAATTTCATTGATCCCATCCCAGTGAGAATCCATAATCAACCAGCTTAATGTGCTCACATCAAGGAAAAGATGAATGGAAAACCTTGGTTCCATGACATCAAAGAGTATTTTGCGGAAGGAGAATACCTGGAGCATGCGAACCACACTAAAAAACGCACACTCCGGAGGTTGTCTAATCACTTTTTGCACAGCGGAGGAAACTTGTATAGAAGAACTCATGATTTGGGATTGCTAAGACATGTCGACGAAAAAGAATCTTCTAAACTACTTGAGGAGATACATGTTGGGACCTGTGGACCACATATGAATGGTTTTGTCTTGGCCAAGAATATACTTAGGGCCGGTTACTTTTGGATGACTATGGAGACAGAATGCGTATAGTATGTCCGCAAATGCTACCAATGTCAAGTGCATGCCGATATGATAAAAGTAACGCCAAATGAGCTCAATGCAACAAGCTCACCTTGGCCATTTGCCACCTGTGGAATGGATGTCATCGGTCCTATCGAGCCCACCGCTTAAAACGGGCATAGGTTTATTCTATTAGCCATTGACTACTCCACAAAATTGGTAGAGGGTGCATCCTACAAAGCTGTGACCAAGAAAGTCATCGCAGACTTTGTCAAGGATCGTATTGTTTGCCAATTCGGAGTTCCCGAGTCTATTATCACTGATAATGCTGCCAATCTCTACAGTGATCAAATGAAAGACATGTGTGAAACTTTCAAAATCGAGCACAAGAACTCCACAACATAAAGACCTCAGATGAATAGAGCCGTAGAAGCCGCCAACAAAAACAGCAAGAAGATATTAAGGAAGATGGTAGAAAATCACATGCAATGGAATAAGAAGCTACCCTTTACTTTGTTGGGATACTCCCTACATGCTGGTTTATGGAACCAAAGCTATCATCCCAGCCGAGCTAGAGGCTCCTTCTTTAAGGATCATACATGAATTCGAACTCAGCGATGCAGAATGTATAAGGATCCTCTATGAACAATCGGACCTTATAAATGGAAAAAGAATGGACGTAGTATGTCACGGTCAACTTTACCAGAACAAAATGTCTAGAGCTTTCAACAAAAGGGTCAAACCAAGACAGTTCGTACCAGGACAGCTGGTGCTGAAGAAGATCTTCCCGCATCAAGATGAATCCAAAGGGAAATTCTCTTCCAACTAGCAAGGTCCCTACATGGTTCACAGGGTGCTAACAGGAGGAGCACTCATACTTACATAAATGGACGGAGAAATCTGGCCAAAACCAATCAATCAGACGCAATCAAAAGATATTATGCTTACATGTTTCACATTCACATGATGTAATTGAACTGCGCTTGACCTGATTCTAGTTTAAAAGGGGATACATAGTCAGCCCTGTGAGTTCGATCATATCATAATAAAATTTTCATTTCCACCCAAGATCAGAAACTGGGGCAAAATTTTGAGGAGGGGCAAGTCCAGCTGACGCCAACATATGCCAGACAGTCAATAATCGATTAAGAAACTGGGGCAAAATTTTGAGAAGGATTCTAAAAATTCCGAAGAAGGTTCAACAAGTTTCGTTACTCAAAAACGGCCAAAGCATCATCTACCAACCTGGGGCAGAATTTTGAGGAGAACCCTTAAAATTTTAACACGAAAAAGCTGCAATGTCTCTAGAATGTGTTATAGTCACTAGTTCATCTAAATATTTCAATATGTTTTTAAAATGACTCTATTTTTTTATCAATAATTGCATATTTTCGAAAGCTATATTTCCATAATAGTCAGGTGTTACCCAGGGAAACTCAAACAAGGCCTCTAGAACGGATCAGAGCAAGGCCAGCAGAAATAGGCACGAACCAACCTCTCTTTATGAAACTTACAATTTTTCTTTGAGTCTAGGCATATCTGACGTAGAGATAGCATTCTAAAACAAATGTACATGAAGCAAAATCACTATCAAATGGGCCGCCAAGCACTGACGTGTCCCCGGCTAAGAAACATTCTACCCTTATTTGCTATTTGTTCTTTGTATGGGACTAAGCCATGTCCCGCATCCTGCATGAGGCTAAGCCTTACCTCCATATTTGTATAAGACTAAGCACTGCCTTCCATTTGCATGGGACTAAGCCATGTCCCGCATCCTGCATGAGGATAATCCCTGCCTCCATATTTGCATAAGGCTAAGCATTGCCTTCTATTTGTATGGGACTAAGCCCTGTCCCACATCATGTATGAGGCTAATCCCTGCCTCCATATTTGCATAAGGCTAAGCACTGCCTTCCATTCATATGGGACTAAGCCCTGTCCCGCATCCTGCATGAGGCTAATCCATGCCTCCATATTTGCATAAGGCTAGCAGTGCCTTCTATTTGCATGGGACTAAGCCCTGTCCCGCATGAGGCTAATCTCTGCCTCCATATTTGCATAATGCTAAGCACTGCCTTCCATTTGCATATGACTAAGCCCTATCCCGCATCCTGTCTGAGGCTAATCCCTGCCTCCATATTTGCATAAGGTTAAGCATTGCCTTCCATTTGCATGGGACTAAGCCCTATGCTGCATCCTGTATGAGGCTAATCCCTTCCGCCATATTTGCATACGGCTAAGCACTGCCTTCCAGTTGCATGGGACTAAGCCTTGTACCGCATCCTGCATGAGGCTAATCCATTCGTCCATATATGTATAAGGCTAAGCACTGCCTTCCATTTGCATGAGACTAATCCCTGTCCTAAATCTTGCATGAGGCTAAGATCTACCTTCATATTTGCATAAAGCTAAGCATTGACTTCTATCTGCATGGGACTAAGCATTGTCCATCCTTGCTTAAATGTTGCTCTATTCCGGTACTATCTATTTGCTCTTCTATCAGGCTAAGCTCTGCCCTCCATTTCGCAAGACTAAGCCGTGTCTTGTCAACATCTTATTATTGCATTTCAAGGGCTAAAATATCGCCAATCTGTCCAAAGGATTCATAGTCTAAAGGCATCACCCTCATAGCCGGAAGATACGATGCCATGGCCTGAGGATATCTCAAATTTGCATATCATTATTCAAAAGCGTCATGGTTCGGAGGCACCATCTTCATGGCCCGAGAATATCATTTCATGGCCTGCGAATCCCTCACAGAACAATTCATGGCCCAGGACATCATGGTCTGAGGACGCTATCCTTAACCGTCCGAAGACAACTTTTATGATCCAAAGGGAATCTGCATTATGTTTTAATTTCCGCACAAATACATGATCGTAGCATCTCTTTATCTGCAGGTGACCAATAAGCAACCACTATCCCAGTAGAAGCAACCTCGCTCCAGTTCCTTCAACTATCTCAAACTTGACCGTTCACCATAACCATTCTTTAATCCATCTCAAAATATTGTGTCCATTTTTGTAATGACTTTATCAGCACATCCCGCTGATAGATCTGGAACTAAACATAGCTTGATTCTTGTAAAATCAGGGATATGTAGGTAGCTAAAAAACCATAGACCGACCTCTATTTTCTAAGACATCTCAATCGGTCAAAATTGGCCATCATTTCTTTACCCGAAAACTCTTTCATCCTTCCTGGGTAAAGAAGGGCAGCTGTTGATACCCAGTTTTATATATATATATATATATATATATATATATATATATATATATATATATATATATATATATATATATATATATATATATATGCGCCTACATACTTTCAAAATATTGTATACACATTTACAAACATGAACAAGTGTTTTTATAATTTTTAAATCAATTTATTGCTGTATTTTTATACAACAATTATTTCTCATATTATTTTATGATGATCTAATCATCTAATTTGATCATTTACGCCCATATAATGTTTAAATATTTTAATTGTATTTTTTACAATCACATTTGTATTTTTAGGCTACAATTGCATATTTTGCAACAATAGCCTATATATATGGATAATTATATTATCTATACAGAAAATGACTTTTCATATTTTTACAATATTAAATAAGTATTTAAAGCATTTTCATGCACAAATCACATTTTTTATCATTTATAAATTATTTTATAAAATTATTTTATTAAATTAATTGGGTATTTAAAATCTAGCCCCTAGAAAATACCCAATTTCAGACCTAGCCTAGCCCAATTACCCATACCCGTCCAACATAGACCCAAACCTGAATACCCATTAATAAAGGCCGCCCCACCTAAACATCTAATCCTGGTCTTTGATCTCAGAAGATTAACGACCCTAAATCAACCGACCTCTTTTAATATATCAAAAACCCCTAGCCCTACCCATTCTTCCAAACCCGTCGCCCTCATATGTTCTCGTTTCTCACCCTCTCTAACCCTAGCGCCGTCACCTGTTATCTCCTCCGATTCTGACCCAAAATGGAATCAACCATGGATTCCCTTATATTATTGGTCTCTCTTCACCGCTGGTTACTCGTCTACGACCCTATTTAGTTACTTCCTAACATGGCAAAGCAAATCTGGCCAAGCTCGAGCCAGATCTGGTTCAAAATCTTTAATGTCTTGACTATTTTCGTATTTGTTCATCCCAATACCTGTGGGTACGAATATCTTCGTATTTTAACCAGATTTGGTTCAACCTCTATTTATTTTATGAATCTCGCTAATTTTTTGTTGAATATGTTTAGATATTCTTAGATCTGAAATGATTTCATGTGTATTTTGGTATTTCTTCTTTAAATTTTTCAGTACTTCCAATTCGATATTTTCTCATCTTTCCCTAGTATTATTCCTAACTGATTTTGGTTTGCCCTAGAATCAGGGTCTTGATTTCAATGGATTTTTCTACAAAAAATTTAACTTTTAAATGTTTTTGTCTTTGAGTATCTACTAGGATTTTCTTATTTATTTTGTTTACTATATGTTTCTTTATTTTTGCCTAATCACTTATAGTTTTGATTATATAATCGATCATTTTACTACTTCTGCCCGTTTGCCTTAAACTCTGTCGACTAATATTTAATTAATCTCACTTACCTAAATTAGGGTTTGAAATTGGGCTTTCCTTAATACCGGTGTTTCCTTATTAAATTTTGCCTTTTTGTTACCTTATGTGTGATTAATAATTGGTGCTACTGGCCCGACTTTATGCTTTCATTTTCAGAACCAACTTCTAATTGATTTCGGAGTTAGTTCTTGCCTTATTTAACCTAGCCATTAATTACTGATTGATTCCACGTACAATTTTTCTAAAATCAAATAGTACTAGCCTAATTTTATTGCTAATTTATTCGTGACCGACTTTACTTGATTGATTGTTTGATTATTTCTTGCCTTATCTTTGCAATGACAATCTGCCTTGCCTTACTTATCTATATTATTCGACTTATATATATATATATATATATATATATATATATATGTGCATTCTCATTCTACAAACACTAACATCAGTTCATAACACACACACACACATAGCCATCGATTTGCATTGCCTCGAGAACGATCACAGAGAACCCTTGGGGCCGAACCTCGAGCTGAGCCCTGGGGCAGTCTTACGAAGCGCCATGATGACCCTAAAATCGGACTCTCCGATTTTAGCCGTTTACAGATAGTCCCCGCGTTTCTTTGAATGAAAATGATAAGAAACAGTCTTGAGTTCTTACCTCTTTGATACTACCCTCATGACGTCAGCCCATCAGAGCATTAAATGCCATGACTCAAAGACTGCGCATAGATCACTATCAACACGGCTATCGAGAAGCCCACAAACCACTATTGGTTCGTCCTTTCCGCTGCCCAACTCGCACTGTGGAGACCCTCAAGGAGGGTTCAGGCACAGTCCTCGAGTTTCAAGTTGGACATAGTACAGTCCGTACCGATGAACCCGCTGCTGGTGATTCCGGAGGGCCTGAACCCGAAGCTTCTCGGGGGCAAGAGGAGACCCTTAGAGAAATTAATGCCCTGGGTGGCTTTAATTTCGGCCCTTCGTACTCATCGAGAGAAATCAGGGATCCCCCTTTGAATAATGTCACTTCAATTAGAAAAACTCTCTATCCCCTCGAGAAAAAAAGGAGGTGTGATACATATTATCCGTCGATTACCCTATTTTTTATCTGTATTAAATTTAAGATTATTTATCCTTTGTTGCATTACCCATTTTCGCCCCGCCACGCTCATTTGCACGATTGCACTCATAATCACTACCAACCTCTCACACCTCACTGAAGCATTTGCACTTCTCTGCACTTGCACGAACTATCTTATCTCGCTATTCACGTCTTATACACTATGGTGGATTTACCAGACGTTATAAATATTTTGATTAGTATATGATATTGAGGCCCCGTTTGGCCATGAGTTTTTTCAAAATAAATTTGAGATTTATTTTTAAAACTCATGTTTGGCCATAAATTTTGCCCACATTTTGGTAAAATCCCAAACTCACCCTAATTGCTGATTTTGGGCCAAAATTTCAAAACTTGGGAACTATATACATGTTTTTTGAAATAAAATTGAAAAATATATTTTGAAGACGTATCATCTTTAAATCAAATTTCACCCTAATCAAATTTGAAATCTATGGCCAAACGCTAGCTTAAACTCAAAATTTTAATGTGGTCTTAATTCACATCCGAAATACAATTTCGGTGGAAAATGTAAGAGGTTTTAAACAAGTTGATAAGCTCAAGAAAGTGATGCCATAATGATCTCATCGACCCAGACTGAACCCCAATTACTTAAAAGCCCATCAACACCAAACCCATTTCCGCCTATAAATGGAGGGCTTTTCTACATCAAATTTCATTCCTTCTCTTCTTCCTGATATTTTCATTAGGGTTTATCCTTCTCTCTCGTTTCTCAGTGTAGTAAAATGGCTGCTGAAGTAGAATACAGTTGCTTCGTTGGTGGGCTAGCCTGGGCCACCACCGATAGAACCTTAGCTGATGCTTTCGGTACATATGGCGAAGTTCTCGACTCGAAGGTCCGTTTGTTGCGCAGAGCAGAAATCGAATCCGAGCCCATTTTTTGGCTTTGTTGATGACCTTCTGTTACTGATTACTGTTTATTACTCTCTGGTTTACTTGATTCATCTGTTACTGTTACTGTTATTACTATTATACCCTTGAAACGGTACGTTCCGTCTTTTTTCTCTTTTTGTCAAGAGATGAAGATAGATCGGTTAATTATTTTGCTTGTAAACGTTGTAGATCGGTTAGATCTGAGCTTTGTTTTGTTGGTTTTTGTTTGTTGTTTCAGATCATTAATGACAGAGAAACTGGCAGATCTAGAGGATTTGGCTTTGTAACCTTTAAGGATGAGAAATGCATGAGGGATGCAATCGAAGGGATGAACGGTCAGGAACTTGACGGCCGTAACATTACCGTTAACGAAGCACAGGCTCGTGGAAGTGGAGGCGGCGGCGGCGGCGGTGGTTATGGAGGTGGCCGACGTGAGGGAGGCGGCGGCGGTTATGGAGGCGGCGGCGGTGGTTACGGAGGTGGCCGACGTGAGGGAGGCGGCGGTGGTTACGGAGGTGGCCGACGCGAAGGAGGAGGCGGTGGTTACGGAGGTGGAGGATATGGCGGTGGTGGACGTTATTAGATTCAATTTTGGCCTATTGTTAAAATGGCCTTTAGATTAGTATCCATTACTGTTTTAGTGTGGTTGGTGTTATTGTCCTTTATGTTTGGTTAAGATACTGTGTATCTGTATTTTACAAAGTTCCATGGAATCAAGTAAATGACAGTTTACGAAATAACTGTGACGACTTCCTTGTCTACTAGTTGAGGAACACTCTTAGTTCCTGACTTTCTAAATGAAGTTTCAACGATTAATTTAATTTAGTTATTGAAGAGAGAGTAGTACATGGTAGTATAGTAGATGATAATTTATTGGGTTTTTTGTAAAATATCTACTTGGTTCGTAAATTAATATAATTATGAGTTTCTGATAGGTGCAATATTGTATAGTTATCTCAATAGTTTAAGGTTCAGCGTCAGTAAGATATGTATCTCGATATTAGACTATTTAGTAGTCAGATATTTATCTCGATATAGGATTATTTAGCCCCTGTTTGTCTGTAATTCTTTATTCTCATTTGTTTTTTAAATTTTTTATTCTTTCATAAACTTTTTGAAGTTCTTGGAAATTTTTGGAATATGACTTTCAGAAATCAAAAATTTTCAAAGTTATTAGATATGCTTGGTAATCCACTCACAAAATTGTATTCTTTCTGTTTAAATTTATTGTGAACTTGTTTGCTCTGATTATAGAGCTTATGAAAACTTTTAAATTTGTGGTTAGCTTATGAAAACTTTTGAAATTTGTGGTTATGGTAAATTTAAGTAAAATTATTTTTAAATTTAGAGAGGGGTTTATGCATATTTAAATATAATTTCAAATTTAAGTTTTCAGAGAATAATTTTACAAATTTAGAAAGGGGTTTTATGCATATTTAAATATATTTTCAAATTTAAGTTTTCAGAGAATTTTGTCTGGCAATAGATTTTCTTTCAATAGTTTTATATTTTAAATGACCAAAACTCATTATAATATCCCATTCAACCCACTATAATATTCTATTCTTTAATATATTTTTATGTTGTCTGATTTATCATCTATCAATTTTGCACCGTTAGCTTACCAATATTATTTTGAACCCAACACTTTTGTCTACGTTATATTGCAACCGAGCCCAGTTTTTGTAATATAAGGATTAATATTAGGAATTTTTACACCCTATAGAAAACTTTAGTACCCTATTTATCAATAATAAATGTCATTTTAAAATATTACATCCTATAAATACCTTTTATCTTTTATAGCAAAAAATTTAAATATAGTTACATCCTACAATTAAGGCACCATATATGCTAACTATTATTTTTTTCTCTCCCTTTTTATATTTTCTCACATAATTACCGCGTATCTGCAAATCTCAATATAATCTCTCTTTGTTTGCATATAACCAGACTCTCTTCTCCTACAAACCCTAATTTCTTACCCAAATTCTCAATTTTTGAGTTCTTGGCAACATGGCTGCTTTGGCTGTGGGAGAGACGAACAAAAACATTACTGAACATCCAACAAATTCCAATCTAAAACAATCTTACGCAGCACAGTTTCAACAAAAACAATCTGCCGCGTCAAAACTCGATTTGGTTCCTGTAGTTGTCGTGCATGGAGAGCCAACAATTGAGTTCACCATGGATGAGTTTGTCAGACGAGCAAATGTAATCTTATTTGTATTCAGTTGTATTCGAATGTATTCTTCAGCTGTATTCACTTGTATTCAGGTTTAATCGGTTGTATTCAGATACGTTACTGTATTTAATGTTAATGTCGCTTGAATACAGCTAAATACATGTCAAACTTAGCTGGAATTCCAGATTTTACGCCTATATTTTTTGTTGTATTAATGAATACAACAGCTTAAATACATGAAATACATTGTATAAAAACATAAAAGGTATCTATAAAACGTAATATAGCAAAGAGTATTTATAAATGACTAATTAGACCAAAAAAATAGTACTTTATGAAAAATTCTCTTAATATTAAAGTGCTTTGGAAAATTGCTAACACACTAGAAGAATATAGGACAGAAATTTCTTTTAAATGGAGAAGAAATTGCCAACTAACTGCCAAGGCTAGTCGGTGCAAAAATTTTGGCAAGTGTTATGCTGAAGCTCCATGGGACTCTTGAAAGGAAAAGGACAAACTAAAAGCAATTTAAACCAAATTTATTATGAGATAAATTGAATATCAAATCTAAATTAGGATATTCCACTTTTTCTCATGAACAAAACGATCCGGAGTATTATAAAATGAATTTTTACATTCCTACACCATATAGAAACCTTATTATCCTCAATATTTAAGGTTTGATATAATTACATTTAGTATACCAAATTATTAATTTTATACCATAATATATTTTAAGAGTACAATTAATGCAGCATATATCCCTCCTTAAATATCTCTCCTTAATTTAAGGTACCAAAATGGACCTTTTTTTTTGTTCTGTATCTTTTAAAGAAAAGGAGCTCTTTCTCTGTCTTTTTTTTTTGTTGAGAAAAATCCAAAGAAGAAGAAATGGGTTCCATCGTTGCACTGTTTTTTCTGCTTCTTTTTGGGGAGAGTTTTTTCTCCTTTTTTGATTTTTTGGAAGGGAGCCGATGGAGCCATTTCTAGGGGTAAGGTATTTAGGATTTGATGGATCTGGTTTTTTTAGGTTTCCTAATTATGTTTTTATATGTAGAAGGTAGGGTAAAGGGTAATGGGTATTTGAGTAGTGATATTGGAATTGGGTTGTGAAAACAGAAAATAATGCATCTATAATCAGAATACAAATAATCTACAATTCATCTACAAAATATCTACAAACTGGATATATTGAATTTTAATATTCAAATTCCCATTCGATTGTAGTTTAATTGGGATTTTCGACATAATTACATTTTTTTGCAGAAGATTTGTAGAAGTTTTAGTTGTTTTTGATTTGTGAAAACAGAAAACAAAGCATCTACAATTAGAATACAAATAATCTACAATTTATCTACAAAATATCTACAAACTGGGTACATTGAATTTTTTTATCCCAATTCTCATTCAATTGTAGCATAATTGAGATTTTTGACATAATTTTATTTTTTCAGAAGATTTGTAGAAGTTTTAGCCGTTTTTTATTTGTAAAAACAGAAAATAAAGCATCTACAATGAGAATACAAATAATCTACAATTTATTTATAATTTCTGCAATATGTCTTCTTCTTCGAGTTTCAATATGAGATTCAATCAAAACCAAGTCTAATCTTCACCAAAACCCCTCAAAATTGAGATATAAACTCAAAACTATATTCCCGATTATTTTTAACAACATCCAATCCAATCAAATAATGAATTTTAAAAACCCAAATTTAAATTCAAAGCTTTCAAGCTTTTTAATTGCTGTCAATTGTGGATTTGTTGCTCTCTTTTCATTTGATTTGTATTACTAAAATTTGCGATTGAGAAATAGAGAGATGTAGAGAGAATGTCGACGAACTGAGCTTTGTTGACGATTTTGTCTTTTTTTGATTTGTGGCTTAAGGAAAAATATCGAAGAACAAAATTTTTGCAGAAAAGAGTCTATGTAATTTGATTTTAAATTAAAGATATAGGATTTGCGTTTCAAATTTGATCTGAAGGTCACTAAATCAATTAGAATATTCTGTTCCTGATTGTAGCGCGCCTAATTAGGAAGGAATCAGCTCCTAATAATTAGTACTTAATGAATGGTATAATAATTGTAGAAAAAAAGTGAACATGACGGGTAAATATAAAACTATGCATATTTTTGATAATAAGGTTTCATATATGGTACAAGAAGAAAAATGTCTCGTTATAAAAACATAACAGAAGTGTTACTTCCAAATTAAAAGAAAGAAATATTTCAATCTCCCTTTTTGAGGTTGAAAATGTAGATTAACACGAGCAACTAAAGTTGAGTTGGAAAGGGTTGACATTGTTGGGTTTTTCTTGTGCTACCCTAGGGTAAAAATAGCACGGTATAGTCAGTTTTCGGACTAGCCAATCAAAAATAGTCAGCATTTACAAAGTCAATAAAAAATAGCCATCGTTTTGCTGCAATAGAGACCGGTCCAGCATAATATACTGGAGTTTGGTGCATTTGTGTATGGACTCCAGCATATTATGCTGGACCGGTATACTTTGCTGGCTCCAGTATAATATACTGGAGACTGGAGCACTGTTGCTCCAAACTCCAGTATATTATACTGGACCATTAAACTTGCTGGAACTCCAGTATATTATGCTGGAGTTCTAGTGTATTTATGCTGGAACTCCATCATATTATACTGGAGTTCTAGCATACTATCCTAGAACTCCAGTATAATATGCTGGAGTTCAAGTATACTTATGATGGAACTCCAATATAATATGCTGGAGTTCAAGTATACTTATGCTGGAACTCCAGTATAATATGCTGGAGTTCAAGTATACTTATGCTGGAACTCCAACATAATATACTGGAGTGTTTTCCGGGTTTTGAACAGTGTTTTCGCTCAGATTTATCTTTACATAAAAAGTGACTAAATTTCGATTACTTTTGAAATTGGGCTATTTTTGAATGACCAGTTGTAAAGCTGGCTATTTTTAAAAATCGGTTGGCAAAAGCCTATATTATAGGATATTTGCATCTTTACTCGTTTTTTGTGTTACGTTTTAACTTGTGTCTGTTTTTCAAAAAAATTTGCAAGTATACCCATTTTTTCGTATAACGTAAGCATACGGGGGTGAAGTAGGAAAGGCAATCACGCAAAACTTCAACATTCTAATAGCCGGGCCTGAAGTTTAGCTCTAGAGCTGAAGTTTTTGTTTTGTAACTAGTGAACTTGAGCTCTAGAGCTGAAGTTTTTGTTTTGTAATTGGCAAAGTTTTTGTTTGTAACTGGCGAACTTCAGCTCTAGAGATAAAGTTTTTGTTTTGTAACTGGCGAACTTCAGCTCTAGAGCTGAAGTTTTTGTTTTGTAACTGTCGAAATTCAACTCTAGAGCTGAAGTTTTTATTTGTAACAGGAGAAATTCAGCTCTAAAGCTGGAGTTTTTAAAATCCTTGAGTATGTACCGCTGAAGTTTCTATTTTTGGGGAAGGGGGAAGGGGATCTACCTGATGCCACAGGAAAAGAAGCAGAAGCTTTACTGTTTGAAAGTTCAAAAGACACTTACTTCAGGAGCAAGGTTACCAACGTAAACAATTGTATACTGGTGATTATTTTTTGGAGCATTTTCGTTGACTACCTTTTCTTGACCATCATCTACATAATGAAAATATAATGACGAGAACATTGTAAGACAGAGTCAAATTAACCTAATAAAGGAGGATAAGGCATCCGCCAAGCATTACTAAGCACATAATGTCACATATATAGCTCAGATCAGTTTCATAAACGGTCTATGTATTGGTACATCAATGTTTAGTCCCGGAGAGATTTGAAGATCATGGAAGAAGGGGAAGAAGAAAGGGGCTGAAATTGTTTAAAAAGTGGGTACAAGTTAAAAGTTTAAAAAAAATAGGTATAAGTTAAATGGGGACGTCCAAATAGAATGTCCCGTGTAATTTTTACCTTTATTATGGGAACTAAAAGTGCAAAAAGCCCTACTATTATTAGAAATTTGGGCTTTCGAATTAATAGTTTTGTCATATCCATACTCTTTGGTTCTTTTAAGTAAATGCATGTTTTTGGAATTGATACATAGTAGTTAATTTATCTATCTATCTATCTATCTATATTATTATTATAAAAATATAAATACAATATTTATTTACAAAAATAATCTTATAATACTAAGCATAATAACTCACAATAAAAGGACATAATCAGAATTCTAGACATTAGCCTTGTAATCCAATTAGTTTACGATATAATACTACACGTTAGGAATCCTACATGATTATATTTAGAAATCCTATTAGTATAATTACTTTCGAGCATAGTGGAATACTACACGTTAGAATAATGCCTGTGCAAAAACCAAAAACCAACCTAAAAGAATATTATATTATCTAATATTTAGTATAGAATTGTTATTTGACTTAAACTCACGTTTGCACTACATTTGCATTCATTAACCTGCTGCAAATATGCTTTAAAGCATGAATACAATGTTGATGGACCAAAATAACCTTAAAAATACTGAACACAAAGAACTCACAAGGAAAGGATGCAAGTGGAATACTACGCGTTAGAATAATGCCTATGCAAATACCAAAAACCAACCTAAAAGAATGTTATATAATCTAACATAGGCCTTGATTCTTGTATCATCTAATATTTAGCATGAATATAATATCGGTTTATAAAAATAACCTTATATTATTAAGTATAATAACTCACAATAAAGGACATAACCGGAATTCTAGACATTAGCCTTGCAATCCAATCAGTTTTACGACATAATACTACACGTTAAGGAATCATACATGATTACCTTTAGAAATCCTATTAGTATAATTACCTTCGAGCATAGACATATAATACTACATGTTAGCATGTAAACCTAATATCATTAGGAACACATTAGATTTTCTATTAGTATAATTACTTTTGGATAGAGACATATTTTTAGTCATGTAATCCTATTACTTTTAGGATATACTTCTTAAAGATTTCTATTACTAATTTAATTTGAAAACGTATTTGAATGTCCTATTACTAATTTAATTTGATAACGTATTATATTGTCCAAATTCATTTAGAAAACGGAGAGCCTATATTATTTATAAAAATACAAATACAATATTAATAGATCAAAATACTCCTAAAATATTAATAGAAGAACTCCTAGGTAAATGACATAACTAAAATAACCGACATTCAATGTTAACTTTTTAATATTTCAAATTTTGTCTATTTAATTTTTATTAAAAATATATAGGAAGATTTAATAAAATTAACTTCATAAGAATCCTCCATATTGGCAGTACATTACCACTCCATAATATCCAATCCCAAAAAAAATAAAATAAAAGTAAATTAAATGGATTGCATAAAGCGTTGAAATTGCGAAAAAAATATCACCATAATATATTTTATATTATATTTAAACTATTTTCCTACTCAAATAAAATACTTTTTAATTAAATTTTATTGTAATATTGATAAATATACCCAATAATTAAACAACTACTAAGAAAATATTTAAGAATATAAATGTTGTGAGATATAATAAAGAAAAATAGTTGTTAAGAGTCAATACCACTAATGATTCTGAAAATATAATGAGATAAAAGTGGGATGTCAGATATCTTTTTACTCTTTGAAAATAAAATTTATGATGGATAAAATTATAATTAAGATTAAATATTCAAAACGAGAGATGTACTAATAGTAAGAATCTGAGTCAACATAAAATAAATTATTTTTTATGTTTAGACAAAATAATTAAATCTTTCAATCAATTGTTTAGAAAGAGAATTGTCACGACCCGGATTTTTTCCACCATCGGGCGTCGTGATGGCACCTACTAACGGAGCTAGGCCAGCCGAACATTAAACACTCTCTATTCAACCCCAACAATATAATATTCCAACAACAATTAAATAGGTGCGGAAGACTTTAAGTTTACCAAAATGATATAAAAATGCGGAAGTTTGAAATACATCACTACCCAAAACCCGATGTCACTAGCTCACGAACTACTATAGAATACTACAAACAAGTCTGAATGAAAGAAAAATATATATGTCTGTTTTGGTACAATGAAAACAAACTGAAATAAAGGAAAGGGACTTCAGCCTGCGAACGTCAGCTAGGCTACCTCGAGAGTTCCTGGACTGAAGATAGCTCCCAGATAGAAATCCTACTGCTGCTGCCCAAAAGCTGCTCCTGGATCTGTGCACAAAGAAATGCACAGAGTGTAGCATCAGCACAACCGACCCCATGTGCTGGTAAGTGCCTGGCCTAACCCCGGCGAAGTAGTGACGAGGCTAGACCGGACTACCAAAATCAACCTGTACAATCCTATATACATGTATACAATAAAAGGAAAAGAAATACCGAAACTAAACAGTTAAAAAGGGAGGGAAACATGCTGTGGGGGAGTACAATTTGAATATAAAATTCATCAGCGTAATTAAGAAACAGGGCACAACAATAATTATCAAAGAATAAGAATTCAATAGTTGCACGGCATCACCCTTCATGCTTTTACTCTCGTTCTCACCCAAAGCAAATGAACAAACTGCACGAAATCACCCTTCATGCTTTCCCTCACATGACTCTCATTTCATGGCACGGAATGACCCTTCGTGCAATTATAATCAAATCAGAGCACGGAATGTACCTTCGTGCATAAGTAGTCAAAACATAGTACGGAATGACCCTTCGTGCAAATAAAATAAAAAATAGCACGGAATGACCCTTCGTGCGTTAACACTCTTCCTCACCCAAACAACAGTCACAACCAAACAGGCAAGAGAAAAATAGTCAATAATAAGAAATATCCCGGCAAGGGAATAACACAATTAACAACTAAATCCCGGCAAGAGAACAACATCATTAGCTTTCACATCCCGGCAAGGGTAAATATTCAGTATATTTAACAATCCCGGCAAGGGATCAATCACAACTCCTTTCAATACTTTCATCTCTTACTAAATGGTAATTATCATTAGAGCCAACGCTCCAAAGTATTAATATTTCATGATTTATCCTCAAACTCTTCACATTATATAGTTATCACTTATTAGCTTAGAAGAGTTCCAAATTATCTAAAAAAACAAGT
The DNA here is from genome assembly GCA_026770625.1 of Nicotiana glauca. Classification (NCBI taxonomy): domain Eukaryota; kingdom Viridiplantae; phylum Streptophyta; class Magnoliopsida; order Solanales; family Solanaceae; genus Nicotiana; species Nicotiana glauca. Next base: position 21,519 of record MU666100.1, on the reverse strand, counting down.
ACAAACAAGGACCCACGGTCATGCTAGACTCCGGTGTATAGACACTCGTCACCATGCCTATACACCGCACTCGATCATTTAGCAAATAATAATTTGTAATACTCTAATCCTATTCCCTCAAGCCAAAGTTAGATCAAACACTTACCTCAAATGCTCCAAAAGTCCACTCAAGCCTCTAGAATAGCTTTACCCCTCGAATTTACCATAAAACCGCTCGAATCTAGTCACAGATTGCTTGAATGAATCAACAAATGCTAATTGAATCAACTTAATGCATAAAAAAAATTTCCTAAAGTTTTCCTCAAAAATTCTCAAAATGCCCCCAGGCTCACGTAGTCAAAACCCGAGGTTCGAACCAAAACCCGGTTACCCATTCCCCCAAAAACTCCACTATATAATTTATTTTGGAATTGGACACCAAATTGAGGTCCAAAACCCCCAATTTTTAGAAACCCTAGGTCCTACCCTAAGTTCCCAATTTCCTGCATTTAAAATCTTTGTTTGGAAGTTGAAATTATGTTTAAGGATGATAAGAGTAAAGAAAATAAGTTAGAAATCATTTACCAATCGTTTTGAAGAAGAAGAATCGTTTGGAAAATCGCCTCTTATGTTTTAAGTCCTGAAAAAAGTGTAAAATGACTGAAAATCTCGGATTTATATGCTTCACTNGGGGGGGGGGGGGGAAACGACTCTCTGAACCTACCCAGCACGGACCAGCTAATTTTGGTGCGCGGTCGCGCTGGGGGACTTGCACCTGGGCCTTCTCTGAATCTGGCCACGCGGACCGCACAGAAATGTACTGCGGTCGCATGGCTTCCAGCGCGGACCGCGCGGTAATGACTGCGGCTGTGCTGGGGCCTGCAACACTGCAACATCTATCACTTTTAAGCCTAAGGCCTCCCGGGACCTACTCAAAACTCGTCCGAGCCCTCGGGGCTCCAAACCAAACATATACATAACTCCAACAACATCCTACGGACTTACTCGCGCGATCAAATCGCCAAAATAACATCATTTACATAGAATCGAGCCTCAAAACTCATGATTTTCATTTCAAAGTTCTTTAACTTTCTAACTTGGAACTCATAGTCCGAAACACATCAAACGACGTCCGATTTCGACCAAATTTCACAGAAAGCGCTTAACGCATATTTAAGACCTGTACCGGGCGTCAGAACCAAAATACGAGCCTGGTACCTATATTTTCTAACTCACTTTCATTTCTATATTTCCTTAATAATTTCAGAAAACAATTTATCAGAGAAATTCTTTTACCGGGGTTCTGGACCTCGGATTTCGACTCCGGGCACATGCCCTATAACGACCCGACCGGTCGTTTTGAGTTCTAGCGCTCCGTTCAGCTGTCGGAGGCCACTAACATCTTCATTTCAGGTATTATAACTTGTACGCTTGGTCGGAATTGAATTTCGGTAAGTACAGAGTTGATTTAGGAAGAAAATTCTCATTCCGGAAGCTTAAAGTTGAAAGAATGAACCAGGATTAGAATTTTAAGTGAACGACCTCAGAATCAGGATCTGAAGGTTCCAGCAGGTTCGTATGATGATTTCGGACTTGGGCGTATGCCCGGTGCAGGTTTTGGATAACCCGGGAGCGTTTTGGCACCTATTGTGGAAGTTGGCATTTTAGAAGAAATTTCATAAGTTTGGCTTGAAGAAAATTTCAGTGTTATCGATGTCCGTTTGGAATTCTGAGACTGTGAATAGCTCCGTATGGTAATCCTGGAGTTGGAGGCGTGATCGGAAGTGAATTCGGAGGTCCGTAGGTCATTTTGAAGCCATTTGGCTAAAGATAGAAAATTGAAGGTTTTGAGAGTTTGACCGGGGGTTGACTTTTTGATATCAGGGTCGGAATCAAATTTCGGAAGTTGGAGTAGGTCCGTAATGTCAATTATGACTTGTGTGCACAATTTAAAATCAATCGGACGTGATTTGATAGGTTTCGGCATCAGAAATAGAAGTTGGAAAGTTCAAAGTTCATCAAGCTTGAATTGAGGTGTAATTCATGAATTTAGCGTTGTTTGATATGATTTGAAGCCTCGAGCAAGTCCGTAATGTGTTTTGGGATTGATTGGTATGTTTGGTTGGGGTCCCGTGGGCCTCGGGTGGATTCCGGGTGGTTAATGGATCAAAAATTGGATTTCTGGAAGAGCTGAGTTTGCTGGTATCTGATATTTCCGCTTCTGCGGAAATGGGACCGCAGAAGCGGCCCCGTAGAAGCGGCCCCGCAGAAGCGGAGGAGAAGCCGCAGAAGCAGACGAGGGCATGGGCGGCTAGGACCGCAGATGCGGCCCTTGATCCGCTGATGTGGAACCGCAGGAGCGGTTGGCTAGTCGCAGAAGCGATTTGGGTCCAAGGCTTAAGGACCGCATAAACGGGACCGCACCTGCGGTTGGAGCGTCGCAGAAACGAAGGAGGCTAGGCCAGGGTTAAGCCGCAGAAGCGGCCTTTTATCCGCAGAAGCAGAACCGCATAAGCGGTTATAATTCCACAGAAGCGGAAATTGCTGGAGCAGTAAGGTTGTTTTAAATCGGGATTTTAGTTCATTTCCCTCATTTCTCACTTCATGGGGCGATTTTTGGAGAGCTTCAAAGAGGGATTTCGTCATCTATGTTAAGGTAAGTCATCCCCATTACTTTTGAGTTAAATACATTGATTATGTATGAGATTAAGCATGGAAATTTGTGTAAATATTGGGGTTTTGTTTGGAAACCTAGAAAAATTGTATTCTTGGATTTTAGCCACGATTTTGAGTATGGAATTACGAGAAAATCATATATTTGAGTTCCTAAGGTCATGGGTAACCTTTGTCTTTGAGAAATTTTGGATTTCCGGGCACGTGGGCCCGAGGGCATTTTGGCCATTTCACTAAGCAGAGTTGGGAACTTGTATAATCTGAATTGTTAACAAGTATTTGAGTATATTCTCATTAGTTTATCGTTAATTGGCTAGTTTTGGTGCATGGTGCATTAGTTCAAGCTTTCGGAAGGATGTAGGATGCCGATTGCGAGTGTTCAGAGCGAGGTGAGTCTCCTTTCTAATTCTGTGAGGGGGAAATTACCCCATAGATGAATTAAATTGATTATGTGCTCCTAGTAATAGGGGCTACGTGCGCACGAGGTGATGAGAGTCCGTGCGTAGCAACTATATGCTATTGTCCGGGTAGTTTAGGACCCAAAAGCATGTTATATGTGGATACACTGTGAAATCCTTGATGGCTTAAATTGTTTAAATCACATTAAATTGATAATTGGATTTTATAAAAGACTTAAGCTTCGTCTTCTCAAATTAATAAAAGAGAATGGACTTTTTCCTGGATATTTGCTCCACGTTGACTTCCTGACTGTTTATCTGTCTGTGTGTGTTTATTTTGGGACGGGCCGAACGCCTCGGCAGATTAATAGATGCATCTATACGCGCGCCGTCGACCCTCGGCAAGTGCACATTTATTTCTGTTGGATCAGGCCGTCGCCTCGGTATGATTTGTGCATGCTTGTATTGCTGCCTGGACTTGTTTAAGTCGTTACATGCCTCCATCTGGCTCGAGATCATCTTCTTAATAATGAAAAGAAATCTTGGAAAATTTCCTATGAAAGACTTATGTGTTTACTTGTTTTCCTCTATCTGAATAACAATCATGTTAGAAAATAAATCCACTGTTTGAATACGGATGTTGAGAACAAATAATCGTTGGACCATTAGAGTGTGTCAAAGTTGGCTATCTCGTCTCTACCCCTTCGGGATTAGGCGGGACACTCACTGAGTACACGTTGATTACGTACTCATACTACACTTCTGTGCATTTTTGTTGCACAGGTTCATGATATATTAGCGGCCTACTGGGCGCAGCAGCACGGACGATTCAGGGACTAGGTGAGTTGCAGTATGCGAGGCGACCCGTAGCTTTTTAAGTCCCTTCCTAGTAATTGTATTTCCTTTCTGTCCATTGTATTCCGGACAGGTGTTGTGTTGTATTTATATCCTTATCTGTAGTTGCTTATGCACTTGTGACACCGGGTTTCTGGGATGGTTTCAGTAAATCTTTGTATTAATTGGACTTATTTAAGTTTAAATTTGAGAAATGACCGTATCTTATGTGAAACAAAAAGGGAAAACCCTTAGATCTTCAAAAGTATTAAAAGAGGAATGGTAATCTAATTGGCTGGCCTGACAGCGATGTCCAGCGCTATCACGACCTATAGTGGTATTGGGTCGTGATATGCCCGAGTCCCATATTTTTCTACGGACCTCCCGGGACCATGACATCACGGGTCCGGATCCGTTTACCCAAAATGTTGACCAAGGTCAACTATATCAATTTCAATATCATAATTCTTCAAATTTTTCACAGAATTCACATATTTTAACATAAAAACTTTCCGGCTTAGCGTCCGGACTGTGCACGCAAACCGAGGTAAACACCAGCGAGGTTTCCAAGGCCTCGGAAGCGTGGAGAAAGGGAGAAATACGGTGATGACCCTTTGGGTCGTCACAAGAATCCAGATTTAAATTCATCATATGAGTAAAATTATTTTTTAAGTTAAAAAAAGATCTTAGGGGTACATAAATTCATTTCATAAAAAGAGCGTTAGAGATTAAAAAAATTAGAACACAAAGCAAAAAAGGTTAATACACCATTAAGTATCAAACGACCATACAATTGTCTGTTGAATCACAATCCAAGCTAAATCCTGAACAAGAACAAACTTTCAAGACTATATTATAAATAGTCGACTCTTGTATAGCGGGTTTATCTTTTGTAAAAGCCTCCGGCGGATCGTAATAATATTTCTATGTCATAGATTACTTGCAAATGTCAAATCCAGAGGCACGATACAATTAGCAATAATCACAAATGGTGTACAAATAACGATTTCATTATGAGGCCACTCACTTTAGATTTGATATACCTCTTCAAACAACTAAAATAACCATCACAAATATATCAAAGCAGAGCAATGCTGCTAAATTTATAAAGAAAGAAAAATTGGTAGTATGGGATGAAGCTCATATAGCTAAGTGTCAAATGATCGAAACAATTGCTCGGAGTTCTGGAGATATATTGAATACCAATGAGCCGTTTGATAAAAAAAATAATAATTTTGAAGGTAATTTCTGTCAAGTACTACCAATACTTCCAAAATCGACGAAAGCAGAGATGGTAAAAACTAGCTTGCCAAAATTATACTTATGGCCTCAAAAGAAAAAGTTTTAACTGACAAGATGTCACGATCCAAAATCTAACTAGTCGTGATGGCACCTAACCCAACCCGCTAGGTAAAACAATTAATAACTATCCAATTTAATGAGATTTATTGAGGCAATTAAATAATTAAATAACTGAACCTTTATACATTTTCAAGGACTAATAGTACAAATCACGAGTTTCTAAGATTTCGTGTTTAAAAAGCTGGAATAAAATAAATATATCATCTCTTTGAAATATACATGAATAGATTAATAATTCTAAAGCTACCAAGAAGAAGAGGCAACTATGACCGGAATGCATCTACATCAGCTCCCGCCATATACAACAACATCAACATCCAAATCTGCATGCAAGGTGTAGAAGTGTAATATGAGTACAACCGACCCCATGTACTCAAATTAACAAGCTTAACCTTAGGTTGAAAGTAGTAACGAGCTGGGCCAAAGGCCGGAGTCCAACATCAATAAGTTGTGGCATGTCCCCATGCCACACAATTAAAAAGTATAAGGTAGATGAAACTTCCCTGAATATCTAGTCGGGGTTTGAATCGCAGTCGGGCTCCATTCCACGGGCCCGAACTAGTTCACACATCCATGCAGACAACTTCTTCTCAGCCTTCTTGGGGTACACCCCACACTTGTAATAATCTATCATTGGGGTCTTCTCTTTCACGCCCTTTACCTTCCACTCAACACTTGCAGCTGGCGTCTCCGTTTTCACTCCATTTTCTACATTCATCTCAAATGACACAGTCTCATCACCCACTCTAAGTATGAATTTTATATCATGTATATCCAATATAACTCTACCCATTTCTAAAAATGGTCTTCCTAGGATGAGGGGGGACCTCCTTGCTCTCCTCCATATTCACCACTATGAAAGCTACAGGAAATACAAACTTATCCACCCGCTCCAAAACATCTTCTACTATCCCCTCGGGTGTTATAGTTGTTTGGTCTGCTAGCTGCACAGATATTGGCACCAACCTTATCTCTCCAATCTCCTTCTCCAGTTTCCTATAAATAGACAATGGTATTAGATTAATTTAGGCACCAGAATCACATAAAGACTTATCAAAATTTATAGTGCCTAAAGAGTAAGGTATAGTAAAACTCTCTGGATCTTCACACTTTTGTAGGAGTTTATTTTGCAATATTGCATTGCAATGCTCTGTGAGTTTGGCCACTGAGGTCTCTTCTATATATCTCTTCTCTGTAAGGATATCCTTCAAGAATTTAGCATAAGTTGGAATCTGTGAGAGAACTTCAGTGAATTGTAGATTCACATTAACATGTCTCAGCATATCTAGAAATGTCTCAAACCGCTTGTCCAACTTTTCTCTATAGAGCTTTTGGAGAAAAGGTAGAGCAGTCATGTGCTTGTTCTCTTCATTAGTTTTCTCCCTTCTTAAAGTTTCTTCCTTCTTCTTTTTCTTAGCCCCCTTTTGCCTTTCTTCTTTTCTATCTTTGCATCATCTTTAATTTTTAGCCTCCTTCCCAATTTATTTTTCAGGCGAAGCTTCTTTTTGAATTGGAGCGGGATATTTCAACACTTGTCCAATTCTCAAAGTCACATCATTTACCGTTTCTTGGGATTTTTTTCAGTATCTGCTGGCAGAGTACCTAGGATTATCTCAAATAATATAGTTGCAATTTGTCCCACTTGTCTCTCCAAGTTATGCAAACCTGTCTAAGTTCTTTGATAGCTGCACCATGAGCATCTAGCCTCTCATTAGTCTTGAGAATGAATGACTTTATTAGATCTTCTAACCCAGATTGATTTGATTGTTGAGGCTGGAACTGCGGCTTTAGCTGATTCACAAAACCAGAAGCTCCTTGAAATCTTAAGTTATTTTGTTTCCATGCATTTGCTCTATCCCCAGGTGAACTCCATGAAAAACCGGGGTGCTTTTGACCCATTAAATTAAAGTTATAATTACCCACAACATTAACTTCCTCCATGGTATCTTGACACTCATGAGTATGGTGTCTTCTTCCACATATATCATAGGGTGCATGAGGCTCATTCTGTATCAAAGCTAAGGTCAACTTCCTTGTTTTCTTTGCCATGACATCAAGCTGTACCTGCAAAGATGTGTTAGCATCAACCTGGTGAACACCAGTTGATCTTCTTCTTTCAGCAATCTCAGAGGGCCACTGATTTGCAGCTTCAGACAATTCATCAAGAATAGTGACTATCTCCTATGGAGTCTTCTTCATTAATGGACCTCCAGCTGCATTACTCAATGTTCTTCGCGAGGTCGGTGTCAATCCATACCAAAAGTCATGGAGTTGCATCCAGAGTTCAATTCCGCTATGTTGACATTTTGCACTATCTCTTTAAACCTCTCCCATGCTTCAAACACTGTTTCAGTCTTCTTCTGCCAGAAGTTATGGATTTCTCTTCTAAACTTGCCATTTTAGCTGAGCAAAAATATTTAGCAAGAAACTTTGAGGTCATATCCTCCCATATTCTAATTGATCCCTAGGGCAAGCTTTGAAGCCAGTACTTTGCATCATCTTTCAGAGTGAAGGGGAATGCCCTTAAGTACACTGCATCTTGTGACATACCATTGTATTGAAAAGTGTTCATGATCTCCTCGAAGTCTATTAGATGATTGTTTGGATCTTCATTCATATTTCCAATGGAGACACAATTGTTTTGGAGGGTTTGAGGAAACCCTTACTTCAGCTTAAAATTATTGATTGCAACTGGAGGGGGTCTCACACTGTATAAACCTTGGTTGTATACCGGTCTAGCATAATCACCAACTGGTCTCCCTTGGATGGGAGCTATGTTTACGAACTGGTCTTAAACTAAGGGCTGATTCTGAGCCATTCTTCGAGTTCTCTCCTCTTCATAAACAATTTTTGCATCTCTAAGTGCCTCTTCTTTAGCATCCATTGCAGCTTTCTCTCTAAGTTGGGATGCTTCTCTCACATCCAAATCAACATTATCATCATCTCCAACCATATTATCTTTGGCTGAGGATTTCCAAACCTTTTCTGTGTTCTCAGGGATATTTCTTTAATTCCTTAACTATCACAGTTGTCTAGACCTTTTAAATAGCTTTTGAACTATATATTGTGTAGCCCAGAAAGAGTTTCGAGAGAAAAGTTATGTGCATTTTACTAGACAATACGCAATATGCCTTCTCGATTCTTCGTTCGTTATTAATTATCATCAATTGATCCCCAAACACGATCTCAACTTAATTACTTGGGTTTTACTCAGACTTTAAAGCTCCAAATCACTTGAATTTATTTAATAACATCTTCATAGCTCGGAATTACACCTACAAAGCATAAAATACACAATTAGTACAAAACACTAGCGATTAAAGATCCATCTCAATTAAAGTGCAGTAAATTAGAGTGCGATAAGCGACTAAAATACGAGATTATAGCCTACCATCAGTCACTATATCCTACCATCATTCACTCAGTCCTTCCAAAATCACTAGGCACTCACGCTTGGCACTCGCACTTTCACTCGTACTCGGCACTCGCACTCAGCAGGTACCTGCTGTCACGCCCCAAAACCGAGGGACACGACCGAAGCTCAACCGGAGGACCCCAGTCAAGCGGACCTGGAATTGCCTTTCCTATCCCACGTGTTACCCCGTGATTCCAATATACATTATTCTTTTGAAATAGAAATTTAAGACTTAAGCATAATCTTAAAACTTGAGTTCATTTCTACTTTTTATCATTTCCAACATTTGATACCAAGTACTTGCAAAAATACATACAACATTTACCAATGTGGACCACGATTCCGAACCGTACAGTTACTTCCCAAAATACTTTTATACACCACCCACATTGTGTCTTCGGAGCCTCTATGAATACTAGGAACTCAACCAATACTTGCCGACGACATGGCCCCGGATATACCTTACAATACGCAATAAACTCAAAAGAAGGTGGCATGAACCACACATGACCCCAAGAGGAAGTGGGGCTCACCAATGCAACTGATGGGATGGAGAGGAGTCACTAATGTCGACGGGCTGAATTACCCGCTATAGAACCACCTACAATCATAATACGAATGTAGCGCCCCCGACAAAAGGGACGTCAGTACATTTGAATTGTACTGGTATGTATGAACAAACTTTACCTTAAGTAAAATCAAACCATATACAAGTAACGACCAGTAATAGAATCAAAAATCAAATATACATGAAAGGTACAATCAAGCCAAACAAGTTTACAATCTCTCCTTTTTCCCCTTTAACAATTTTACATCAATGATTTCACAATCTTTTTCATAATTTCATTTCAATAGTGATTTCGATCACTTTTCCACCCTTATTACCTCGACCATCCTTATTACCTCGGCCACCCTTATCACCACAACCCACACCTTATTACTTAGTGTTGTAGCACGCAACCCGATCCCACCTAACAAGTCACAATTCACAAACATCACAATAACAACAACAATTCACATAGAACAACAACAATAATTCTCAAAGAGCAACCACAACAATTCACAAGAATTTATGTAGCCATCAATACCATTTCCATCATATTCAACAACTCATATGCAATTTAAGTCACCACAATAATTACCCACAACAAGCCAAATATGTTATTATCACAATTGTTCCAATTGCATCATTTACGATTTCCTCCCATCATTTGTTTCTCAGCTGTTACCACATAACACTTTCACAATCACATTTAGTTCATTGCCAATTACTTACACCATTATATTGGGAAAACTTAACCAAGAACGTTCAAGACATATTAATCACAAGAATTTATGAAATAGGCCATCTTGCCTTAACACCCGTGAAACAACCAAAATTCACACATAGTTCACATAAATAACACGTATCAATTTCTCGTACTCCAAACAAGGTGACTTTACAAAGGTTAAAGTTAGCCATACATACCTCAAATTCGCCCCTTAATGATACTACAAGGATCCAATACAATTAAGCAACTTCAATCTACAATACAACATTCGATAGGGCCAATATTAGTAATAAATTCCATAACTTATGCCATTTAGGCATATTATCAAACACCTTGTAGGTATAGATATTTACACCTCATAACTATGGTGTTGGTTCATCCAACTATCACCATTAACCAACAATTCACCCTACCATCATTCCTAACCAATTTATAACTTCCAACAACATATATATACGACCATTCATTCATACCCAACCATCAACCTTATTAATTAACTCATTTCACAATCTCTACAACCAACACAACCTAGGTTAGGTACTTATGGCTTTCAATCATCATCCCATGAGTTCTAATGTATCTATCATACATAAATAATCACCATAGAGTAGTTGGAGATGATAGACATACCTCTTGTAGTAAGAATTTTAAGAATCCCCACTTGTGGTGTTCTTGATAAATTCAAGGATTTGAATGGAAATCTATGGATTTTCAAGATCAATCCATGTTAATATAAGTGTTTAGGAGTAGTAATCAACTCAAAATACTCCAAAAATCTTACCTTGGATCATAGAAATGAAGAGTGGGACGGATTCCTCGTGAGAGAGCAAGCCCTTGCTCCAAAAATGACTTGGGAACCCTCTAGACCCAGTCTTGGGGTATTTAAAGGTCCCCTACCAGCGTGTTCACGCGTGATTTCGCGTGTATGTTCGAGCGTGGGAGGAAGAATACTTCGCAAAATGCGCGTCTTCGCGCTAGTAGTCGCGCTAGTGACACCTGCCGAGTAAAATGGTCATAACTTTCTGTATACACCTCCAAATGACGAACGATTTGTTGAGTTGGAAACTAGACTCAAAGGGCTGGATATATGATCGTCCAAAGTGAGGTCTTGTGCGCACTCATTTACAACTTTCGTCTAATATGAAATTTTCCAACTTGGCTTAGACTTAGGCCTCTCCTTAGACCCCAGTTCACTTATAATAAGACATACCCTTATTACCATATCCAATTGATATCCATTATATCATTAATCCTTATTTTCATACAAAATAAAATAATTAGCCTACCTTGGCACCTCGAAATCTTAAACTCTTAGCAAAAATTGTTCGGGGCTTTACATTCTCCCCCGCTTAGGATCATTCGTCCTCGAATGAGAAGTAGAGTCAATCCGCAGATACTTAGCTTAAATCATCTCTTTTCTCACACATCTTTAACTACCAAATTTTGACTAACTCCCAAATTTTTCAGAAATTTCGGCAGATTTCCTTTGTAATTAGGCCTATCTACCTGTCAGAGAGCCCTCGAAACATATTTCTAAGCACCATTACACAATTTCTGTTATCCCTATAACTGGTATACAATTCATTACCTCAATAACTTGTACATATTCATACACTTTAAACAACTTACACGTAATTCATTCTCTTTACGCCACAAATTTCACATGGTTCAACCAACACCATTTACTTGTGCACAACTGGGTCAGTTCAACGAGCCCCATACAATCCAGTGACTTTAACATGCCAAAAATGCTTCAATTAATCATTACCAGTCTACACTATCATTAATGAATACCTACCATATAAGTTTCACAAAATTTTCATTAACTTCAGGGGTTGCACGTTACCCAAATAGCAACAACATTTGCAATCTGGCACACATTGGGAAGTTACAACAATAAGGCAAATTTCGGGAAAATGGGGTGCCTTTGCATAAATCTGAATACCAGCTCAAATTGCTTGAAGACAATCGTTCGCAACTACTAGACTTGTTCGAATATATGGGGATATTTCTCTTTCATTTCTTTTTCCGCTTCCCACGTGGATTTCTCAAGTTGTTGGCTTCACCACAATACTTTAACTGAAGCAATTTCCTTGTTTCTCAATTTTTGGACTTGCCTATCAGGAATAACAACCGAAATTTCTTCATACGATAATTCTTCATTGACCTCGATAGTCTCAATTGGCATGATGGTGGATGGATCCCCAACTACTTTCTTTAACACAAACACATGGAACACCGGGTGCACTAATGACATCTCAAGGGGCAATTCCAGCCTATAAGCAACCTGTCCTATCCTTTGAGCGATCCGATATGGACCGATATACCTTGGGCTCAATTTCTCTTTCTTCCCAAATTGCATGACTCCCTTCATGGGAGATACTTTCAAGAATACCCAATCATCTACTTGGAATTCCAATTCTCTTCGACGCACATCTGCATAGGATTTCTGATGACTTTGAGCACTTTTCATCCTCTCCCGAATGACTTCAACTTTTTTCATAGCCTGATGCACAAGATGTGGCCCTAACAGTTCTACTTTACCAACCTCGAACCACCCAATCGGAGATCTACACCTCCTTCCATACAATGCCTCAAATGGGGCCATCTGAATACTTAGCGTGAAAGTTGTTAGTGTAAGCAAAGTCGAAAAGCGGCAAATGGTTATCCCAACTACCTTTGAAAGCTAGAACACAAGCTCTCAACACATCTTCAAGCGTCTGAATAGTCCGCTCTGCCTGACCATCAATCTGCGGATGGAAAGACGTATTGAGATTTACTTGAGTACCCAAACCCATCTGAAATTTCCTCCAAAAGTTTGTTGTGAACTGAGCCCCCCGATCCGAGATAGTAGAAACTGGAGTGCCTTCACTTGCCGACAGTTCGTACATTTTTCCACAAAGTCCGCCACAACATTGGATTTTCCTGGGCGATATAGAATATCGATGTCATAACCTTTGGGTAACTCCAACTATATTCTCTTCCTCAAATTAAATTCTTTTTGTTTGAAATAATATTGAAGGATCTTGTGGTCCGTGACTATATCAACATGGACCCTATACCAACAATGGTGCCAAATATTTAATGCAAATACCACTGCTGCAATTTCTAAATAATTTTTTTTTGATTCTTGAGTTGCTTGGAGGCATAAAATATCACCTTAACATGTTGCATCATTAGTGGAACATCTTTATCATATTCCTCTTACATAAGACCTCCGACGAATTGAGTTCTACTATAATTTTCCTGATATGGCTACAATCTCATGTGAATAATTGCAACTAACTCTTCCAAATTCTCAACAAAAGATATTACTAAATGAGTTTTCTCATATGACTTTCTGTCTCAAATGAATAACACCTGCTAACTTGCACACATACCTTGATAACACCATCCTGCACGACATTGCAAAAAATATAAGGTAACATTGTGCTCTGACTTTTCTTATCCAACCTCTTCTCCCCATATGTTCCTTATAGAATTTTATAAACCACACTACTTCCCCTGTGAATATTCTCACAATCCCTATTTATGGTTAAACACTGCCCAAAACACATATCAACACCCTTTATATGTATATAATTTAGGAAGGGTCACTGACCCGAGAAGGGCATTCTCTGAAACTTTATCCTCCTCAATTATTCAACAACGACCTCTGGTTTTACTTATAAGTGTAAGACTTAGTCCACCTGATTCTATCCTCAATGAGTAACTCACCTCATTCCCCCTATTGTAGCTACCAATAGAGTTCCCTGATATTGCGACTTAGGAGTTACCATGCTAAACATGTCAGGTCCGTAATAGGTGTTCATCCTCTTTCAATCTATTCCGAACCTTTCATTTGCCCTTTGGGTAGATTGTGTTGTCTTTCCCTTATTGATCACCCTTTGGCCTGGACAATATGCTAGTACCATCTTTTCTTTCTAATTGGAACTTTCATTTCCATTCCATTTTGCGGATAGTGCATAGTTAATAGCCTTATTGTTCCACGCATTTGTCTGCCTCCCGTAAACTTGTAATATCATTATGCCTGGTTTAATCAGTTTACAATACCACAACTTCACCACCTGTATTCTCACTTTCCATTGTATGTAGACATGAACTATCTCTAGATCCTTTAGTTGATATTTAGTGTCACCCAAGTCGGTTGCATTGCGGTTAGTCCCTTATAACTTTTATTAACACTTGTGCTCTAAGCGAGTCCACCATTCTGATGCAAGATATTTTATGATAACCATGACCATCTCAATTTAAAGGTTTTCTCCCCATTTCTTCTCGCCTCATTCTTCCTAGTTAGTGAATAGCCACGCACTCTTCCATATGTTACGTGGTCTTTTACCTTAGGTATTTCATCCGGCTCACCTCTTAACTCTTATTAGGATATCCATGGGAAAGTGTGTTCGTCTGCATATCACTTAACACTTATCTGTTTGTAAGATTCTTTAGAGGCTCTCCATTAAGCCCAAGTACCCTCTTAGGTTATTGTAACATCACATTTATTTTTCCCACTCGTTCTGCCTTTCTTAATATCCTGGAACTTTGGTTAAATCACAAATCTATGATTAGCCTATTCTAAAAACTCGCAATCTTTCACATTTGACCTATGGTACTTCCTTGGGTTCCATTGCTTCCGACCTTCTAACAAGTATAAAATCCCTTTACAAATATACTCTTCTTTTCTAGGATCGCTGACCCTATCATTCACATTTCCATGTGTGAAGAATTTACCTTCCTTAACCTTCCACCTTCTTGGGGTACTAGTTGTCTATCATTAGCATATCTTTTCAGAGAGTCATGTTACCCATTATCTCTTTTCTAGACCATACATGTCTTCAGCAAAATATTCAAACATCATAGCTACATGGACTCACTATTGTTTCATTGTATTTAAGTGGCCTCACGACGACCCTCCCCTTACTTGGGGCGAATGTCCTGGATTTTGACACAAGTCTTGAATTTAGAAACTTTAGGGACATATGCTTCATATATCTATCCCTCATATATATATTCGACTATTAGGGAGATTTAAGTCACCATAGTATTAATCTCATAAGTTCTCTACTCTTATTCAGCCACACAGGTCTGGGATTCCAATTTCTCATGTCAATATCCTTTATGAGTGTAATAGCCCTTCGTACATTTCTGGATCCTTACACAGTTCGTAGTATAATGGTTTTCTCATCTTGGGTTCAATTGAGTCTCATTTCATAACTTCTTACCTCATGTGAGAGACTTACACTCTCATCATTAATCTCTTGGTCATTCTCTCATATATTACATGCTTATATAACCAATATTCTTTCACACCTTAGGATCATTTACATACTTCTCACACTATTCACGTGTGCTATTCAAGCTTGCGTCTCATATATCAGATTAATGCCTCTTTGTACGAGTAATCACTTTTAACACTTTTCTCAAATAAAGTATACTTATGATACTATGTACTTATACTATATATCCATACCATTTGTTCAACAAGATACATATGCCATCTCCTTAATATCCATGTCTTTCCCATTGGTCATGACATATGACAACATTACTTGAAATAGACTAAAGCGCATTTAAATTTACCTTGAATCTCAATGCACGAGTTAGAAAACAATCTTATAGTCAAGCTTTATCGCACGATCTGGAGAGTTGAAGAAGGGTAGCATTCCTAAATGTCCATGTAGCCTCCAACATACAGATGTGGTCGACAACACACCGATAAGAAGGACTCTACTAGACACGGCTCCGAGACATCCTAGGGCACTTTCAAACCTTATGCTCTGATACCAAGTTTGTCACGCCCCAAAACCGAGGGACACGACCGCGTNCTACTTGCAAAAATACATACAATATTTACCAACGTGGACCACGATTCCGAACCATACAGTTACTACCCAAAATACTTTTATACACCATCCACATTGTGTCTACGGAGCCTCTATGAATACTAGGAACTCAAACAATACTTGCCGGCGACAAGGCCCCGACTATACCTTAGAATACACAATAAACTCAAAAGAAGTTGGCATGAACCACACATGACCCCAAGAGGAAGTTGGGCTCACCAATGCAACTGATGGGATGGAGATGAGGCACTACTGCCGATGGGCAGAATTACCTGCTATAGAACCACCTACAATCATAACACGAATTTAGCGCTCCCGACAAAAGGGACATCAGTACATTTGAATTGTACTGGTATGTATGAACAAACTTTACCCTAAGTAAACTCAAACCATACACAAGTAACGATCAGTAATAGAATCAACAATAAAATATACATGAAAGGTACAATCAAGCCAAACAAGTTTACAATCTCTCCTTTTTCCCCTTCAACATTTTCACATCAATGATTTGACAATCTATTTCATAATTTCATTTCAATAGTGATTTCGATCACTTTTCCACCTTTATTACCTCGGCCACCCTTATCACCACAACCGACACCTTATTACTTCGTGTTGCAGCACGCAACCCGATCCCACCGAACAAGTCACAATTCACAAACATCACAACAACAACAACAATTCACAT
>MU666099.1:41643-75647 GCA_026770625.1 Nicotiana glauca | reverse complement strand
TTTGCAACCACCAAATCTAAGTGAAAACATACAATCAACCCAAATACCAAACACCCAACATCATCCAAGCATTAATCAAAAACACCCATTAATTACCCACATTAGGGTTGAGCCACAACCCTTGCTAATGGGTTTAGCTAGACATGGAAGAAGTAGAAATAGAAGAAATACTAGAAGAAATTAACATAATCATTAACTACAAGCTTAATCTACTTGAATCCATGTTAATTACAAGAGAAAATTGCCTAAATAAGGCTAATACAAAGTGTCTCGTGCTCAGCTGCTAAAACAGATTGCAAAAACTTCACCTAAAAAAGTAAAATGTTCTATTTATACTCCACAGGAAAAATCGGATAAAAATATCCCTGAGGGTCTGACGCGGACCGCATAGAAATGACATGCGGCCGCGTAGGGCAACTAGTCTTTAGATCTGTGCTTCTGGACTTGGGGATGCGAACCGCATAGAAATGTCACGCGGCCACATAGGTTGAGTCAAGCGGACCACGTGGAAATGCTGCACGGCCGCACATGTTGAGTCATACGGATCGCGTGGAAATGTGCGTGGCCGCCCATGTTGAGTGATGTGGACCGCGTGGAAATGGTGCGCGGCCGCACAGTAGAATTTTGTCCCATTTTGACTCTCTGAACTTTTACCCACGCGAACCATACTGTTTTGGTGTGCGGCTGTGTGGGACTTTGCCTTGAATTATTGAGCCTCTGATCTCTCATCATTGCGGACCACGTGGAAATGGATGCGGTCCGTGTGGATTTTCTTCACTTTTGCTGATTCTCTGAACTTTCCTGTGCGGCCGCGTGGCAAAGCAGTGCGGACCGCGCAGGTTAAGCTTGAACTTGGTAGCTTTCAGAACCTTCCTGTGCGGCCGCACATCAAAACAGTGCGGTCTGCGCAGGTGTCCTATTTCTCACTTTCAATCATCATTCGTCGCTTGGCAGATTTCACTCCTTTTTGAGTCGATTTGTGATATTCATCTTCTAGTCGCTCAAACCTGCAATCAAGCGCAACTTGTAAGCAATTCAGGACTAATCTGGAGCAATTTATGCACAAAGCTCAGGTAAGAAGGGGTACAAAACATGTACAGTTCATAGTTATCATTCATCAAGTCCATGAAAGCTGCTGGGGCATTTGTCAACCGAATGACATAACCAAGAACTCATAATGTCTGTACTGAGTGCGGGAGGTTGTCTTAGGGACATCGGATGCCCTAATCCTCAACTGATGGTAGCCGGATCGCAAGTCAATCTTGGAAAATACCTTGGCACCCTGAAGCTGGTCGAACAAATCATCAATCTTCGGAAGTGGATACTTATTCTTGATTGTTACCTTATTCAATTGCCGGTAATCAATACACATTTTCATTGACCCATCCTTCTTCTTGACAAATAACACCAGCGCACCCCAAGGTGAAACACTAGGTCTAATGAAACCCTTCTCAAGCAAATTGTGTAATTATTACTTTAACTCCATCAACTCCGGCGGGGCCATACGATATGGAGGGATGGAAATGGGCTGAGTGCCTGGAACTAGATCAATGTAGAAGTCAATATCCCTGTAGGGTGGCATACCCAGCAGGTCTGAAGGGAAAACATCAGGAAACTCACAAACAACGGGCACATAATCAATAGAGGGAACCTCAGCACTAGAATCACGAACATAGGCTAAATAGGCTCGACCATACACCGAGCCTTCACATACGATATAACACTGTGGGTAGAATGACCAGGAGTCCCTCTCCACTCTAAACGAGGCACACCTGGTAGAGCTAAGGTCACAGTCTTGGCATGACAGTCCAAGATAGCGTGATATGGTGATAACCAGTCCATCCCCAATATAATATCGAAGTCAACCATATCTAAAAGCAACAAATCTACACGAGTCTCAAGACCCCCAATCACCACTATACAAGAATGATTGACTCGATAGACCACGATGGAATCACCCACCGGTGTAGACACATAAATAGGAACACCCAATGCATCACTAGGCATGACCAAGTACAGGGCAAAATAAGATGACACATATGAATACATAGAGCCCGGATCAAACAACACTGAAGCATCCCTATCACAAACTAGAATTTTACCTGTAATAACCGCATCTGAAGCCTCTACCTTGGGTCTGGCCTGAAGAGCATAACATCGGGGCTAGGCCCCACCACTCTGATCTACCTCTTTGGGACGGCCTGTTGCTGGCTGACCTCCACTTCTGGCGGTCTAAGCTCCACCTCTATGACCTCTACCTCCACCTCTAGCACATCTACCCCCACCTCTAGCTGGCTGGGCGGGATATGGAACATCTGGTGCCTGAACTATGGCACAAGAACCCTGGTGTTGAGAACTGCTCGGTGCTCGAGGGAAAAATCTGGCAATATGACCCGTTTCACCACAAGTGTAACAAGCCCTCGGCTGTTGAGTCTGCTGGCCTTGTCGACCTGAATGACCACCACGGAAACTTTGAAGTGGCGGTGCACTGATAGGAGCTGGCAGTGCTCGGAAGGGCTGCTGATCAAAATAGTGCGTGTGAGAACCACGACCACCTGAGGCACCGTGAGAAACCTGAAGGCTAACTGGAAAGTCCTAGAAGGATGACCCCTATCATACGAATATCTACCTCCAGACGAGGCACCACTGAACCTGCCTGACTGACGGGGTCTCTTGTCTGCCCTGTGACCACCCCCTACGATAATACCATCTCAACTCTCCGGGACACATTGGGCCCCTCCTGAAAGGATATCTCACTCTCAGCCTTTCTAGCCATCTGGAGACGAATAGGCTGAATGAGTCCATCAATAAACCGTCTCCCTCTCTCCCTCTCAGTGGGAACTATAATAAGAGCATGGCGAGCCAAATCAATGAACCTGGTCTCATACTGGGTGACTGTCATGGATCCCTGTTGGAGACGTTCGAACTGTCTTAGATAGGCCTCTCGCTGTGTAATAGGGAGAAACTTCTCCAGAAATAGATGCGTGAACTACTCCCAGGTCAAGTCTGGCGACCCTGCTGGTCTAGCTTAGCAATAATCCCTCCACCAAGTCTTGGCGGATCCAGACAGGTGAAATGTAGCAAAATCAACCCCATTGGTCTCAACAATACCCGTGTTCTGAAGAACCTCATAGCAGCTGTCCAGATAATCCTGAGGATCCTCGGTAGATGCACCACTGAAGGTAGTAGGGAAGAGCTTGGTGAACCTATCCAATCTTCATAAAGCATCAGCAAATATAGCTGCCTCATCACCAGCCTGGGCTACCACACCCTGCTGAGCTGCTCCAACGGGATGAACTACTGGAGTCTGAATCTGGGGAGCTACCTGCTTTGGAGTACGAGTAGCAGGAGTCCGGGCTCCTCTTCCATTCTGAGAAGTGGCTGATGCTACAAGAAGCAAGCCTGCACGGGTGACACTCTCTATGAGGCCTACCAATCGGACCAGAGTGTCCTGAAGAACTGGGGTAGCAATAAACCTCTCTGGGACCTGAGCTAGGCCAACCGGAACTGCTGGGGCTGGAACCTTCTCGTGAAAATCAACCTGAGGCTTCGCCACTGGTGCTGCTGCTCGGGGCTGAGCTCTGCCCCTACCTCGGCCTCTAGCAAGGCCTCGGCCTCACCATCTTCCCCTCGTAGGAGCTGCCTGGGGCTCAAACTACTGATCGATAGATGAAGAAGCGTGTGTTCTCACCATCTGCGAAAGAACAGAGTAGAAATTCAATTAGCATTGAGAAACCAAACCGCTCGACAAGAAAGAACAAATGTGAAACTTCTCCTAACTTTGTAGCCTCTGTGGGATAAATACAGACGTCTCTGTACCGATCCCTCAAACTCTACTAAGCTTGTCTGTGAGTTGTGAGACCTATGTAACCTAGAGCTCTGATACCAACTTGTCACGACCCAGATTTCCCACCCTCGGGAGTCGTGATGGCGCCTACTCGTAGAAGCTAGGCAAGCCAAAATTCATAAACTCCTAACTCCTTTATTTTAAATCCTTTTATCAATCATAACAATAAGAATTAAATATTTAAATATTGGCGAAAATATGAAATTAAAGCGGAAGACTTAAATTAAATAAGCTGAACAATAATGCGGAAATCATCATATGCCTCTACCCAAGAAGTGGTGTCACAACATCCACGGACTACAAAGAGTACTAAATACAATCGTTTGAAACAAATATAACATTGTTTGTCTCGAAAACATGATATAACAGAATGAAATATAAGATAGAGGAGACACCGAGGCTGCGGACGCCTGCAAGGCTACCTCGGTGTCTCGGTGGACTGAAAGGCTGACTCCCGAGCTACTACTGCTGTCCGGTACCTAGATCTGTGCAAAAGAGCATAGAGTGTAGTATCAGCACAACCGACCCCGTGTGCTGGTAAGTGCCTAGCCTAACCTCGGTGAAGTAGTGACGAGGCTAAACCAGACTACCACATAAACCTATGCATTATATATATATATATATATATATATATATATATATATATATATATATACACACACACATACATACATGACGGAATACAGAGATAACCAATCAATATGGGAGGGGGAGCATGCTGTGGGAAAGATAGAAACTATGACTAAAAGTCATCGAGTAACAAAAGAAGAAATATAACTCAGACAACAATAAAGAATCAGAAATCAATAAGTGCAAGACATCACCCTTCGTGCTTTTACTCTCGTCCTCACCAAGCAATGATATAATAAAACGTGCACGGCGTCACCCTTCGTGCTTTTACTCTTTTTCCTCACATATAATCAATAGAATCAGCACGGAATGGTACATCGTTCGGCACGGTATCACCCTTCGTGCTTTACACTCTTTCCTCACAATAAATAAACAATGCACGGCATCACCCTTCTTGCTTTAACACTCTTCCTACCCAAACAACAATCACAAACAAGGGGCAAGGGAATAAACAGAATAATAATAAAAATCCTAGCAAGGGAACACAATTTAAACAATTAAAACCCGACAAGGGTACAACATCAATAATCTCAACATCTCGGCAAGGGAAATAATCAACAAGCAACAATATCCCAGCAAGGGAACAATTTAATAACTCTTTCTCTTTCTTTCACTTTTATTTCATAACTCACTTTACCACTTGAGCCAATGCTCCAAAGGGTTCGATCATCTCATATACTTTCACAATTTGTAATATAACTTGAGCCAATGCTCCTCGATGTTCAAAGGTTATAATTTCCTTCCACAAGCTTTTCACAACAAATAGGAATCATCTCTAAGGCAAGAAAAATACAACGAAATCAAGATATTCACAATTTAAAGACTCACGGTCATGCTAGACACCAATGTATAGATACTCGTCACCATGACTATATGTCGTACTCAACAAATTCCACATAGCAAATAGGACTCAACTCTTAATCCCTCAAGCTTAGGTTAAACCAAAGACTTACCTCGAACTTCCACGGCCAACTCAATCCTCAAAAACCACCTTTCCCTTCGAATTTGGCTCCCAATCAATCGTATCTATACACAAATAACTTCATAACATCAAATAATGATAAACAATTCGAACGCAATGCCTAATTATAGCTTTTCCATCATTTTCCCAAAAACTCAAAAATTGACCCCGGGCCCGCTTGGTCAAAACACGAGGTTCGAACCAAAATCAAATCCCCCATTCACCCACGAGCCCAAATTTATAATTTATTTTCAAATTCGATCCCAAAACGAGGTCTAAATCAAGAAAAATCAAAAAGCCCTAACTCTACCCAAATTCCTAATTTTTTACCATCAATCATATGTTTTAACCTAGAAATTCATTAGATGTTGATGAAAATGGAAGAAACTAGTTAGAGATTACTTACCCCAAGAGATTGTGGTGAAAGAATGCTTCAAAAATTGCCCTAGAACTTTGGAGAAGAAAGAGTTTGTGAAATTTTGGTGAACTCCTGTAATGGTTCTGTTTTGGGGTTTTAAAAATAACTGGTCAATTTAACTCTACGCGTTCGCGATCGACCTCTTGCGTTCGCGATGGGTCAAGTTGTTTAAGCCTTCGCATTCACGTACTGGGGCGCGGGTTGGCGGAGAGTAATCTCCTCGAGCCTTGCGTTCGCGTGCATAGTGACGCGTTCGCGAAGAACAATTAGTGGCCCTTCCTACTGTACCCTACGTGTTGACGATTCCAGGCCCGCGTTCGCGAAAGGAGACCCCCCTAATGCTTCGCGTTCGCGGCCTGGTTTACGCGTTCGCATTGAAGGAATTTTCCTTTAGCAATATTTACTCATCGCTGTCACACCTCCTTTTTCACTACACCCCTGGAAAGGTATAAAGGAGTTTTTCCAATTAAAGGACAATCGAAACGGAATTTATTATTAGAATATTCAGAGTCACCACTTGGGAGATTTATGGTGTCCCAAGTCACCGGTTGAATCCCGAACCGAGGAAAATAATGACTCTATTTAACAGTCCGCGAACCAGAAATCCGAGTAAGGAATTCTGTTAACCCGGGAGAAGGTGTTAGGCACCCGGGTTTTATGGTTCTATCACGATCGCTCCACTATCATATTCAACTTAAATTATCTAATTTTAAACAATTATGAACCTATATACAATTTTAGTTTTAACCGCTTTTATTCATTTTTAGAGAAAATTGCAACGTTATTAAAACACGTCGCGAACCACGTCACATAAATGCACCCGTGGCTTTCGACATATTTTAAGATCGTTGAGATTTGGATTTGGGTCACATAAATGTGCACCCGAGCTTAGGAAGGTAATATTATTAAATAAAGCACCTAAAGCGACTAACGCGTTGTTAACTTTGCGAGGACCATGGAAATTAGCTAAATGACACGCCTCGAATTCTAAATATTTTGAAGACATAATTAAAGAGGGCCAAGAATTTGAAATTTTGTTAGGCTCGGCACACCTCTATTCTAATTCTAAAGGAAATCTAAACTATGTCTTGGAGGGCCATAAGCTACTTATGCTAAATATGGCACGCCCCAACTAGTTGGAGAAAATTAATCAATCCACCATTAATGGGCAAGAATTATACCGCGATTAGGGCTAAGGGCTTATTTTAACTAATGGAAGGGGTTAGCGGTTTGGAGTTTGGCTTCTGGCCCAGCATGAGGCCTGGAGACTACGGATGTACACCATTCAAATGTTGGGCCCAAGAAGGAGCCCAAATGAGAAATAATCAACTCCCACACAAGCCATCAAATCCCAAGAACGAACATATTGGGCTGGGATCAGTATGGGTAATTGAAATTCATTGCAGCTGGTACCAGATTGAATTGAAACTCCATGAGATCGAGATTTACCAAAAAAAATGCAAAATGGAATTCAGACTATGAAATGTTGCATCCACAAACTTATTCCTTCCAGCTTCTGATTCTAATATTTATTGAAGACAAACGAAGGACAATTGCATATACTCTTTAAACAAACAACTCGATCCTTGTAGATAATCAATTATGGGCAGTAAAGGAACAAGCCACAAATTAAGACCAACTCGTCCCACTTGGGATCGTTTACAGATGCATTAAACTAAGATTAAAAGCCTCGAAACTTAAAGATATGTGTTCAATTAGTTCTTTTCAGTGTTCACAATGCCCAAATAATTAACAATTGAATCCACAATTGACCATACATGGGACTGTATCTATTTGCTCAAACCGAAGTTAAAATCACTATATGAAGACTAAAAAGTGGCCAGTGGCCTCATAAGCCTTAAATTTATACATTACAACTCATCATTTGTTTGCTAAATTAGGGGGGAAAGGATCAGCAAACAAGCAAGGTTAATACTAAGCTGACAACTTCAACACCAGCTTAATCAAGGCCTACAAATTAATCAGTATCCATGCAGCTGATTTGTTCATTAAAATAAGCTCAAACCTCGAAAGAAATCTAAATATGAAACACTCAAGGCAAAGACCCAAAGCTAATTTTGAGACACATCAACGTGATCATGAGAAAACAGTATTTCATTAGGCTAACATGATTTAGATCTCGACTGCAATCCATAAGTATACCTATCAACATGCTAATCAAGGTGTTTCTAATGCCGGATATTACAGTACGCAAGTAAGCAAAGAAGACAAGTAGGATTTGATATGAACAACTTCATCTCTTATTCCAAACTCGAATACCGACCTCGACTACATTTAGATGATGACCATAGCATTATTGGGCATACCTGGAAGAGCAAAGTCAGGGAAAAAGAGAAGATCAGCACAACAAAAGCAATATCAAACAGCAGTAGTTCAACAGAGTCAACACCAACAGAACCAGCTCAGAACCCAAAAGGAGTATGAAAAACAGTAGAAAATAGTTTTCCTTTAACAACAACCACAACATCTTCAAATATCAACCCTTAAACACCTATTTCAATCCATTTTGACACTAAAAGAATTAGAAAATCTTTCAAAAATTGAGAGCTTGAAAATCAATGAACGATTCTTCAATGTAACTGTAATTCCATTCAAAATTTTCTACCGTCTCTGTTTTTCTACAATTTTTCTCTCTAATCTCTATCAAACAGTAAGGTGTGCAGCCTCTTCGGGATTTTCTGTATTTTTCTATCTTCAGCTCTCCAAATTTTCCTCTTAAACTCTACCAGACTTGTGAATCCCCCTTTATGATTTTTAGAGTGTTTTTCAGTATGAATTTGTGTGTGTGTTTTCTCTCCAGCTCTCGGTGTTTTAGAATATTTCAACTCCCACTCAGAATATTTCTTGTGTTTTTTATTACCAGTCTCTATCAATGTCTGTCCTTAGACTCCAGATGATCTCTCCTTATATATCATTGAGTATACCCCTTTTAGGGTGTATTCTACCCTTTTTTTTAATTCTGTCCCTCCTATTTCCAGGCTGTGTATTCCTTCACACTTGTATCCTTTTAGCCTTTTCATTATTACCCCCATGTTATCAGATTTCCAGCTCATTAAAAGGGCAGTAAACAGGGTGTCATTCCACTAGCAAACCCTTTTCATTTTCAATTCATTCTACTGACTTCATGATTTCTATTTAAAACTGATGCACCATCTAATATTTGTTAGCAGACTTTATTTTAATTACTGAGGGTCCAAATCCCCCAAACTTCCCCCTAAAATCCCCTATTATCCAATATCCCAGATCCAGACTACCCAAATTGCACCCATGAACACTGTTATTACCCCCCAAAGCTCTGAATTCTAATAAACATGATAAACAATTATCTAAACTGAATCCTAGATAATTAGAACCAGAGGGTATTAATTTCTGAAACCTAAAAGTTTTAACACTGAAACGAAATCAACAAATATCCCACATATGAACAATCAACGACATAATTAGTGAATGAACATATTTGATATTCGACCTTTGAATGAATTAATCGCCAAATTAACTAGACTAGTTATTGCCTAATACAGTAATCAGCAGCTAAAACTTGTAGAAAGCATAAACCAACAAGATTACTGATAATTCTAAAATGAAGCACAGCAAAAGAAAAACCAAAAACCAGAAGTTTAAACAAATTCAAAAAACTTAGCAGGAAAGGCCTAAACTTTTGGAAAAAGAAGAACGGACGTGAATTAACGCAAAAAGACAAACAAAACAATCAAACGAATGCAGAAACTTAACAAGTAGACTTGACATCGATACTGACATTCCAACTTACCCCAAGATAATGTTAATCGCTTGTTCCTTTTCAAGAACCAGCGACCATCATTATCTTGTGGTAAGTTGGCCTTGAAAAACTCAGAAAACTCGAGAATAAACACTTTAGGGTTCAAACCTCAGATTGAAAATTTGAGACATTTGAAAGAGATTCGAGGGGAACTATGCTGAGGTTCGGAAAGAGGGGGTCATGGGGATTATATGGTGTTGATTTGGGGTTGAGGGGAGGTGGCGCCGCCACCAGAGAACTGTGGCGGTTCTAGGGTTTGGAACTTTGAACCAATATTCGAGAAGGTCGAGTAGGATTCGAGGGAAAATAAATGGGGATTTGGAATGGGGAGGGTGAGAGGAGTTTGGGGTGTAAATTTGGTGGCGTTTGGCCATCGTCCGCTGCCGTGGGCGATTTCCGGCGGGCGAAAAGCGACGGAGTGAGGCAGGGGAATTCAGGTCTGTCTCTGAGTTGTTAGAGACGAGGTGGGGGGTTTTGCGGGGGTAAGGGGGTTTGGATTTTGGTATATTAAAAATTAATGGTTTAATTAGGGCCATTGGATGATTAAAATCCAACGGCTCAGATTAAATCACTAAATAAAACGGGGTCATTTTGGATACCTGGGTATTGGAACGGTTTATGGGTCGGGTTAAACAGATGATGGGGCGAGGTTATGGACCGTTCGATCAAATGAGATCGACGGTCCCGATCAAAGCTTATCCAAACGACATCGTTTGGTTTAAGCTGGAGACTGGGTTCTATGGGAGTGGGTTTTGGGCCTGGGTTGCGGGTATTTGGTCGGGTATAAAGGTGTTTGGTTTGGGCTTTGGTGAATTGAATTGGAATTGGTCCAAATCCGATTTTCCTCTTCTTATTTTCTTTTTCTTTTCATTTCCCTTTTCTTTCTAATTTCTTTTCCTTTTCAAAACTTAAACTAAAGTCCAAAATAAATCATAAAATCCCCATTAACTCTAAATAATAATTATCAAAAATAATTAAATACCAAATTAAAAGAAAATCTCACAATTTTGACATTAAACACAACAAATGGAAAGTACGTTATTTTTGTAATTTTTTTCATTTTTGTAAAATAAAAAGTTACTTAATTAATCTAAAAATATAAAAAATCAAATCCTAAATGCAAATGCTATATTTTTTGTATTTTTCCATTAATTTACACAAAATAAACATGCATAGATAAATGCAAACAATAACAGAAAATACCATAAAATCCACAAAATTGCAAACAAAGAAAAAAGTACTTTATTTTGAGTTTTCTGGGAGTAATTCTCATAGGGCAAAAATTACGTGCTCACAGCTTCCCCTCTTTGTCCGGAAACACGAAGAGTTTTTATGCAAAGATAAAGTGTGCGGATACGAGCGATTTTTGCCTGTTTGGATACTCCGTGGTGAAGCATCTTTTAAAAGATTTGACCGAACCTCTGCTTCAAAGGTTTCCTACATATCCTTGTCTAAAAAGGAATCAGGTCAATGTAGTTCGAAAAGTTTCGGTAGCTGGGGCTACCATGAAGTTGTGATTACTATTGTTGTTGCTGTTGATACTGCTTACTGACCTCCTTATTACACCATGCTAAAAATAAAGAATCTATACTAAGCTATAGTCTATGAATTACAAAGATTTATTTTCAAACTTGATCTTGCGACTGTGTTGACTTGTATTTCCTCCGAAGTTCCTTTGTTGCTGACTTGAATTGTAATTTCCTTTTCCTCAGATGGATGCTTGATTGCTAATCTTGAACTGCTTCTCCCCTGCCTATGAAACTCGAATTGTTTTCCCCTTGAAACTTGAATTGTCTTCTTTTGACCATTGTTGCCTTCCCTTGGTCTCCAGGTAGACGCTTCACTTCTTGACTTGAATTGTTCTTCTTTGTTTTCCAGGTGGACGCCTGACTTCCAAAATCTTCAACTATTATTCCTTGTTCTCTAGGTGGACGCCTGACTTCCAAAATCTTTAACTATTGTTCCTTGTTCTCCAGGTGGACGCCTGACTTCAACTATCTTCAACTATTGTTCCTTGTTCTCCAGGTGGACGCCTGACTTCAACTATCTTCAACTATTGTTCCTTGTTCTCCAGGTGGACGCCTGGCTTCAGCTATCTTCAAATATTGTTCCTTGTTCTCTAGGTGGACGCCTGACATCCAAAAACTTCAACTATTATTTTTATCCTAAACCCCATGTTGTCTTCCATTACGGTGAGTTTCTCCGACATAAACGACATTTTCTGCCCCTGTTTCAAATTAAAGAAAAATCTGGTCAGTTTAGAATGCGGTGATTAGTTGTGGTACTCTTACTGGGGATGGTTTTCTCCTTTCCATGCTCTGCTTCGTCCGACTGCCTTGAACTTGGTCGAAAATTTATGACCTTCTGACTGATCCTTTGCCGCAGTATTCCTAACTGTTGTTTTTCACTTCTATTCTTCTTACTGATCCCATATATCTCCTATGATAACTGATCTCCACTCGAAGACCTTTCATGTTTATTGATCAACCACTTTTTCTCTCATCCGTATCACTGAAATATCTTTTCTTCGTTCAGACCCAATATCTTTTATTTGTTGCATTGCTCATGAACCGGCATCTACCCGACCTTTGTGTCTCACATGAAATCCAAATCACGTCCATTGCCCCCACTCCGTGTGTATGTTGTTCTTTCTTGACTTAAACTACTGGACTTTGCCTGGTGGTCTGTTGCTCCTTCACTTGACATGATGACTGATTTCCATTCGAAGACCCTGCTTATTCCTTGACTAACCACTTCCTTTGTAAACCTTAACCCAGAAAATACCTTTCTTCGTTCGAACCAAATACCTTCTATCTGTTGCATTGCTCCTAAAATGACATCTATAAAACCTTTGTGTTTCACGTGATCCCCAAAGCATGTTGATTGTTACCAACTTCAGTGCGCATGTTGCTTTTTCCTGATTTAAACCCCTGGACTTGGCCTTGAGGTCTATAACCTTTGATTTATGCTTTGAATATCCTGCTTGTCACTGGTCCATCCTTTTTGTCAATCTTATCACAGGATATACCTTTGATCTGTTCACCCAACACCCTCCATCTGTTACATTCTCCATGAATTGATATGTACCAAATCTTTGTATTTTGCAGGGATCCCAAAGCATGTTGATTATTACCGGCTCAGTGTGTTGTTCTTTTTTGACTTATGCCACTTTGATGTACTAGCCGGATCTCGTCTTGTGCAATTGGAAAGCTGATGGCAAATTTTGAAGTCATTTTTCACTTGTTCTGACCAAACAGACTCGGGAAGAAGAAGTGAAAAATGAACAGGGTAGAGGATAATGGAAAGAGATGATTCCTAACAAGAAAACTACAAAGTAGAAACCTATCGGATGTGGATACCAACTCTAATGACCGTGACATGCACTCGCGGCCTATTCTGTTAAGCAATTCTGATGTTCAGCTCTTGTCGTACCTTTTTGTCGTGAAACTGGGCTTCAATACTCCCCATATCCAATCTGATTCACAATCCTCATTCGACTTGTAGTGCCTGAAGGGTTTTCACTATCAAGCCTCTCTCATTTTGGTCTTTCTCTCAACTTACAGTCGCCTCAATGTGCCCGTGAAGGTTTTTACCAATGAGACTCTCTCATTTTTATTCTTCTCAGCTTTCGTCGCCTTATGGTGACCGTGAGGGTTTTCACCAATAAGACTCTCTCATTTTCATTATCTTTCCTGCTTGGATTGGAGTGTTGTCCCTGACATGAATCACCTTTACTTGCTCGACTTGGCATCTCTCGAAGACTGATCAGAAGGTCTTTCTTTGGGCCGTAACGTGGGCTTTTGGATAGTGTTAGAAAGAAAGGGTATTAAAGGCTCAAAAAAATTCAAATGGGTTAAAATTACAACATTCGGAACCAGATTTCTTACAACAACCACAACTTCTGCCCCAGTTTCTTGCTTGGGGACTTTTGGATTTTTATTTCGATGAGACCGAACCGTGAGGCTGCCTACGTATCCTTAAAAGGAATCAGGTCAAACGTAGTTCACATCATAGGAATTGCTTTGTTGTGATTCTCTTATTTCTCTCTCTCTTCTTTTCTTTTTTTGCTTTTTTTTTCTTTTTGCTTTCTTCCTTCTTTCTCTTTTTGTTGTTTTATTGTTCTCTTTTTCCTTTCTTCTTCTTTTTCTTACTTATCTTTCACACTTGTGTTTCTAATATTTGTTGTTGATTCCGAAAGAGGGGTATGAAAGAAAATAAATAAGGCTCAAAGGGGTAACAAAGGATAAAGTATTTAGATAGTAGAACAAAATATCTTCGTCATTCCAATCTTCAAAACATGCCAAGCGCAAACAACACAATTAAACAAACCAAGGAAAACACTCGTAACAGCTTTTGATTGTACCAGACTTGATACCATATCCACACATTCGCCTTTTGTCAATTTTAAGTACCGCTGGACAACATTCTTCGTTACCACGAACGACCCCTGCCAATTCGGGCAACTGGCTATTAGCTTCAACCTGACGCGGCATGATGCATTTCAATATGGTTTCTTTATGTTCCACCTGCCCCAATTTCACATGGTTCGGGCTTCAAATGATCTCAAAATGTCCAAATATGTTCTTATTTCCCTCACATGCCCCTATCATCTTCCATTTGCTTCATGATTGAACTAACCTTTAAGATTAGGCCTAAAATTATGCATGCATGTCATATCACTAGAACCAGCTTGAAAAGAACTATAAAGAGGAGAGAACTAAGCAAACGAAAATGACTAGAAATAAAGAAACCAGGAAATTGCATTAGACGGTGAAACGGTTCGAACAACAAGACAAGCAAACTAAACTGGGGTTACAACCCCGGAACAAACCTAGACAGCACTAAACGAGTTACTACGACTAAATAAACCGGGCAAAATAAAAGGATAGAAGGGTTTGAGTCACAAGACAATATCCGGATTACAACTCTAAAATAACCCGGACAACAAAAATGACAATAAAATAAGCCACCAAAACTCCTCCCTGGCTAGTCAAAGGATGGAGCATCTTTCCAATCACAAAACTCAATATCTTAGCCACTGACTTCTGCATCAACAATACTAGGACTTTCGCAAGTCTCCATCACGTTGTTCTTAACAAATTTCTTTTAGGTTCCTCGTGCCTGCTCTTTCTTAAGATCAACCTTTGATAGCGCTGAAAGCTTAGTAGCATGTGGACCTCCGAGGCTCCTAGAAGAATTCTCACATTTCTTTTCAAAATAAACCATACCCACTGTATGTGTCTCATTATGCACAAGAGATGGACTTTGGCTAGTGTCTGCTGCATCTGGATTTTGTACGATAATGTTGCCTGCATCAATATGCTATTGAATCGCGTTCTTCAGATTCCAACACTTCTCTATGTCATGCCCCGAGGCATCTGAGCAATATGTGCACTTTTTAGAAAAATCGAACTTCTTTGGAAGAGGGTTTGGCATTTTTATCTGGATCGGCTTCAACATGTCCAATTTTATTAGCCTTTGGAACAGACTGGCATATGACTCTCCCAATGGGGTGTAGGTTTTCTTCCGTAACCTCTCATTCTTAAAGGCCTGATTGGGCCAGAAACCCGATACAGGGGGTTTGCGGTAGGCTCGTAGGAATAGATAGGCATTTTGTGGAGCTGGGTACTGGGAAAGTGACATAAGACTTTGGGAGTTCTGTGAAGAGAAGTAGCATTGGGGAGGATCATCTGGTGCACAAGGATATTCACGGGTGCGATGGCGAGGATGGAAGGGTTGATCAAGGATCGGATCATCTTCTCTGTTTCTCTTTCCTCCACCCAATCTTACTGGGATGTTCTGATTGTCTTTCGAATGACTCATGATTTTGCCTGACTTGATTCCCTCTTCTACCATCTCCCCCATTTTTATCATATTACTAAAAGGATTACCCAAAGCCAGGATCAAATGACTGAAGTAGGTGAGCCCCTGGGCTTGTAGGAAAAGCTTAACCATTTCTTTTTCAACAATCGGGGGATTGACACGAGCAGCTTGCTTCCTCCATCTGAACCCTAACTCCCTAAAGTTTTCATCCGACTTTTTTTCCATTTTAGATAGGGAGGAGCGGTCTAGGCTAGCGCCTGATTTGTATTGAAAGCGTCGCACAAAATCTTGAGCCAGCTCGCCCAATGTATGCCACTTACCAACATCTTGACGAGTATACCATTCCAAAGCTGCCCCAGTCAAGTTTTTTACTGAAATAGGCTATCATCAAGTCATCTTTCTCTCCGACAATTCTCATTTCACTGCAATAGACCCTCAGGTGGGCTACCGAATCTCCATACCCATCATATAAGTTAAACTTTGGCACTTTGAACCCTGCGGGCAGGCGAACGTCAGGTGACAAGGACAATTCTTTGTAAGACCTACTACCCTGGTCTCCCCTTCCTTGTTTGTTCTTCAAAGATTGTGCTATGCCTCTCAGCCTCCTGGGTATCCCATCTTTCCCTTCTCTTCTTGTGAACCTTTCATTTTCAACATGTGGCTCATCTCGCGAATCTTGTTTGTATGAGTAGGGAACCTTGTGGGCAACCTCTGAGGGGCAATATTGGGCTTCATGAGCTTGGAGATAAGCGGGTGGATCTGAAGAGTATGGAGGATCATCTGGCATTGTGTCTGGAGCTTGGTTAAGGGCGGCATCCAGGAAGTTAAGTGGTAGCGGGGGTGGTGCCTTCCCCTTGGTCCAGGCCTGATACATCTCGGCCATCTGCTGTTTCAGTTTGTACATTTCCTCTTTCATTGTATTCATATCTAACTCTTCCACCTCGGCACTTGTTTCTCTATCTGTACTGGACATGATATCTTCTATTTCTCCTTTGGATTTGGATGGGTATGGGTGGGTTGTCAGTATGTTAAGTAACTAATAATTCTGGGATTCTGGATCAAAAGCAAACTTGTTAGTCATTAGTATTTGCAGATATGCAATCGCACATTGGGATGCAATGCACCTAGGCATTTCAGCCAGTTCTATCATGTATTTGCTTGGTTGCTTGTGTCATCCCGACTTTTCTTTGTTCCATTCTCTTTTATTGATACTCATATCTTTCTTTATTTAATCCTTTTTATATATATACATTTTTTCTTATATATTTTTTTTTATTTGTGATCGAATCTTATGGATATTGCCTACGAATCATGACCCCGCATGAATCAGATCGTGCGTAGTTCTGGCGGATAAATGCAAAAAAAAAAAATTGAATTTTTTTTTTCAAATTTTCCATAAAAGAAAAATGTGTTTATTACAACGATACATTTTATTACAATATTAACGGACTCTAAAAGACTCTAACATCAACATGGCAATACAATCTAAAAATAGACTAACAGACAAATACAGATTATTATTTTTATTTTTATTTTTTTAAATCATCACTGTTTCTCAAAAAATTTCATAAAAATATCCAGTTTTGTCAATACGGCCTTTCAGCACTTTCGAAGAAGATTTAAAGGCTGTGTTTGCTAACCGGCCAAAAAAATTTGAGAAATGACCGAAAGGCGGGCTGTTCTCGCAAAAATAGCCTTCCGACGTACTTTTGGGGACATTTGGCTATTTTGGACAAGAATGGCATCACCTTTACTTATGGAAAAACAGCGACATTTATTTACCCCTAAATTTTATTTTATTTTAGTTTATTTTTTTCAAAATAGTTGAGCCCGATGGGGGTTGCTTACGTATCCCACATCCGGTGAGAATCAAACTTACGTAGTTCTGCCAAATAAAATAAACTATTTTTGAAAACAAGACTCCCTTTTTTTTCATTTCATTGGAGAATATATAAACTATTTTTTGAACACAAGACTTCTTTTTTCTTTTTCATTGGCAAATAAAACAAACTATTTTTGAAAACAAACACATTTTTTCATTCTATTTTTTTCATTTTCTCCACAAAAAATTCGGCAGAGTTTCGACACTATTTGGACATTGGTTTTTTCATAATAGGTAATTATCTTTCTTTAACCCTCATACCGCTGTTTCTCTCCCCTTTTTTTTCTTTTTCCCCAAATATTCGAAAGTCGGTCAGCATGCAAGTCCGAAGAAAATAAGTGCACAAGCAGTACGTAAGATGCATCAGGATGGTCTGTTTTTTAATTTTGGTACACCTGTCCTAGGCAGACCCAACACCTGTGTTGAGCCTCCAAAGTCAACTGCACATGATGCAAATAAATGTTTCTACTAGGGATCCGGCATGAGGCTGAGTTATTCTAGGTTCAAAACTTGGGTATTTGTTCTAGACTGTGTAGCCGAGCGGACAACTCGAGTTGAGGAGGGGGCTACGTACCAGGGACCCGAAAGATCATCCAGCTTAGTAACTTGTCCGAGCCTCTTTCTTATTTCAAGGTATGACACTAACAGAATAGGGAGTCTCGACCAGCGAGCACATCCCCGAAGATAATAGGAGAAGGGTTTCGTAACAGTTTATATGTACAGTTCAAATAATATCAAAGAGGTAAAAGCATCATTTTGCACATTAAGCCCAATATGTAAAAATAACAGATAATAAACAAATCCAAACACAACAATTATTCTAAGCTCGAATTCTCGAACCCTGAACCAAAAGTTCTAGGTTCATGTCCCCAGCGGAGTCGCCAGAGCTGTAACACCTCCTTTTTCCCTACACCCCTGGAAGGGTATAAAGGAGTTTTTCCAATTAAAGGACAATCGAAATGGAATTTATTATTAGAAGATTCAGAGTCGCCACTTGGGATATTTATGGTGTCCCAAGTCACCGTTTGAATCCCGAATCGAGGAAAATAATGACTCTGTTTAACAGTTCGCGAACCAGAAATCCGAGTAAGGAATTATGTTAACCCGAGAGAAGGTGTTAGGCACTCCCGGGTTCCGTAGTTCTATCAAGGTCGCTCAACTGTCATATTCGGCTTAAATTATCTAATTTTAAACAATTATGAACCTATATGCGATTTTAGTTTTAACCGCTTTTATTTATTTATAGAGAAAAGTGCAACGTTATTAAAATACGTCTCAAACCACGTCACATAAATGCACCCGTGGCTTTCGACATATTTTAACATCGTTGAGATTTGGATTTGGATCACATAAATGTGCACCCGAGCTTAGGAAGGTAATATTGTTAAATAACACGCCTAAAATGACTAACGCGTTGTTAACTTTGCGAGAGCCATGAAAATTAGCTAAATGGCACGCCTCGAATTCTAAATATTTTGAAGACATAATTAAAGAGGGCCAAGAATTTGAAATTTTGTTAGGCTCGGCACACCTCTATTCTAATTCTAAAGGAAATCTAAACTATGTCTTGGAGGGCCATAAGCTACTTATGCTAAATATGGCACGCCCCAACTAGTTGGAGAAAATTAATCAATCCACCATTAATGGGCAAGAATTATACCACGATTAGGGATAACGGCTTATTTTAACTAATGGAAGGGGTTAGCGGTTTGGAGTTGGGCTTCTGGCCCGCCTGGAGACTACAGATGTACACCATTCAAATGTTGGGCCCAAGAAGGAGACCAAATGAAAAATAATCAACTCCCACACAAGACATCAAATCCCAGGAACGAACATATTGGGTTGGGATCAGTATGGGTAATTGAAATTCATCATAGCTGGTACCAGATTGAATTGAAACTCCATGAGATTGAGATTTACCAAAAAAAACACAAAATGGAATTCAGACTATGAAATGTTGCATCCAGAAATTTATTCCTTCCAGCTTCTGATTCTAATATCTATTGAAGACAAACGAAGGACAATTGCATATACTCTTTAAACAAATAACTCAATCCTTGTAGATAATCATTTATGGGCAGTAAAGGAACAAGCCACAAATTAAGACCAACTCGTCCCATTTGGGATCGTTTACAGATGCATCAAACTGAGATTAAAAGCCTCGAAACTTAAAGCTATGTGTTCAATTAGTTCTTTTCAGTGTTCACAATGTCCAAACAATTAACAATTGAATCCACAATTGACAATTCATGGGACTGTATCTACTTGCTCAAACCGAAGTTAAAATCACTATATGAAGACTAAAAAGTGGACAGTGGCCTCATAAGCCTTAAATTTATACATTACAACTCATCATTTGTTTGCCAAATTAGGGGGAAAGGATCAGTAAACAAGCAAGGTTAATACTAAGCTGACAACTTCAACACCAACTTAATCAAGGCCTACAAATTAATCAGTATCCATGTAGCTGATTTGTTCATTAACAGAAGCTCAAACCTCAAAAGAAATCTAAATATGAAACACTCAAGGCAAAGACCCAAAGCTAATTTCGAGACACATCAACGTGATCATGAGAAAACAGCATTTCATTAGGCTAATATGATTTAGATATCGACTGCAATCCATAAGTATACCTATCAACAAGCTAATCAAGGTGTTTCTAATGCCGGATATTACAGTACGCAAGTAAGCAAAGAAGACAAGTAGGATTTGATATGAACAACTTCATCTCTTATTCCAAACTCGAATCCCAACCTCGACTACATTTAGATGATGACCATAGTGTTATTGGGCATAGCTAGAAGAGCAAAGTCAGGGAAAAAGAGAAGATCAGCACAGCAAAAGCAATATCAAACAGCAGCAGTTCAACAGAGTCAACACCAGCAGAACCAGCTCAGAACCCAAAAAGAGTATAAAAAACAGTAGAAAATAGTTTTCCTCTAACAACAACCACAACAACTTCAAATATCAACCCTTAAACACCCATTTCAATCCATTTTGACAATAAAAGAATAAGAAAATCTTTCAGAAATTGAGAGCTTTGAAATCACTGAACGATTCTTCAATGTAACAGTAATTCCATTCAAAATTTTCTACCGTCTCTGTTTTTCTACAATTTTTCTCTCTAATCTCTATCAAACAGTAAGGTGTGCAGTCTCTTTGGGATTTTTTGTATTTTTCTATCTTCAGCTCTCCAAATTTTCCTCTTAAACTCTACCAGACTTATGAATCCCCCTTTATGATTTTTAGAGTGTTTTTCAGTGTGAATCTGTGTGTTTGTTTTCTCTCCAACTCTCAGTGTTTCAGAATACTTCAATTCCCTTTCAGAATATTTCCTGTGTTTTTGATTAACAGTCTTTATCAATGTCTGTCCTTAGACTCCAGACCATCTCTCCTTATATATCATTGAGTATTCCCTTTTTAGGGTGTATTCTACCTTTTTTTTTAATTCTGTCCCTCCCCTTTCCAGGCTGTGTATTCCTTTACACTTGTATCCTTTTAGCCTTTTCATTATTACCCCCATGTTATCAGATTTCCAGCTCATTAAAAGGGCACTAAACAGGGTGTCATTCCTCTAGCAACCCCTTTTCATTTTTAATTCATTCAACTGACTTCATGCTTTCTATTTAAAGCTGGTGCACCATCTAATATTTGTTAGCAGACTTTATTTTAATTATTGAGGGTCCAAATTCCCCAAACTACCCCTTGAAATCCCCTGTTATCTAATATCCAAAATCCAGACTACCCAAATTACACCCATGAACACTGTTATTACCCCCTAAAGCTCTGAATTCTTATAAACATGATAAATAATTCTCTAAACTAAATCCTAGACAATCAGAACCAGATGGTATTAATTTCTGAAACCTAAAAGTTTTAACACTGAAACGAAATCAACAAATATCCCACACATGAACATTCAACGACATAATCAGTGAATGAACCTATTCGATATTCGACCTTTGAAATAATTAATCGCCAAATTAACTAGACTAGTTATTGCCTAATACAGTAATCAGCAGCTAAAACTTGTAGAAAGCATAAACCAACAAGATTACTGATAATTCTAAAAGGAAGCACAGCAAAAGAAAAACCAAAAACCAGAAGTTTAAACAAATTCAAAAAACTTAGCAGGAAAGGCCTAAACTTTCGGAAAAAGAAAAACGGACGTGAATTAACGCAAAAAGACAAACAAAACAATCAAACGAATGCAGAAACTTACCAAGTAGACTCGATACTTACATTCCAACTTACCCCAAGATAATGTTAATCGCTTGTTCCTTTTCAAGAACCAGCGACCATCATTATCTTGTGGTAAGTTGGCCTTGAAAAACTCAGAAAACTCGAGAATAAACACTTTAGGGTTCAAACCTCAGATTGAAAATTCGAGACATTTGAAAGAGATTCGAGGGGAACTATGCTGAGGTTCGGAAAGAGGGGGTCATGGGGATTATATGGTGTTGATTTGTGGTTGAGGGGAGGTGGCGCCGCCACCGGAGAACTGTGGCAGTGCTAGGGTTTGGAACTTTGAAAGAATATTCAAGAAGGTCGGGTAAGATTCGAGGGAAACTGAATGGGGATTTGGAATAGGGAGGGTGAGAGGAGTTTGGGGTGTAAATTTGGTGGCGTTTGGCCATTGTCCGCCGCCATGGGTGATTTTCGGCGGGCGGAAGGCGGCGGAGTGAAGCAGTGGAGTGAGGCGATGGAATTCAGGTATGTCTCTGAGTTGTTAGAGACGAGATGGGGTGTTTTGAGGGGGTAAAGGGGTTTGGATTTTGGTATATTAAAAGTTAATGGTTTAACTAGGGCCGTTGGATGATTAAAATCCACTGGCTCAGATTAAATCACTGAATGAAATGGGGTCGTTTTGGATACCTGGGTATTGGAACAGTTTATAGGTCGGGTAAAACGAGTGATGGGGCGAGGATATGGGCCGTTCGATCAAATGAGATCGACAATCCCGATCAATGCTTATCCAAACGACATCGTTTGACTTAAGCTGGAGACCTGGTTCTATGGGAGTGGTTTTGGGCCTGGATTGCGGGTATTTGGTTGGGTATAAGGGTGTTTGGTTTGGGCTTTGGTGAATTGAATTGGAATTGGCCCAAATCCGATTTTTCTCTTCTTATTTTCTTTTTCTTTTAATTTCCCTTTTCTTTCTAATTTCTTTTCCTTTTCAAAACTTAAACTAAAGTCCAAAATTAAATCATAAAATCCCAATTAACTCTAAATAATAATTATCAAAAATAATTAAATACCAAATTAAAATAAAATCACACAATTTTGACATTAAACACAATAAATGCAAAGTACGTTATTTTTGTAATTTTTTTCATTTTTGTAAAACAACAACTTACTTAATTAATCTAAAAATGTAAAAAATCAAATCCTAAATGCAGATGCTATATTTTTTGTATTTTTCCATTAATTTACACAAAATAAACATGCATAAACAAATGCAAACAATAACAGAAAATACCATAAAATCCACAAAATTACAAACAAAGAAAAAATTACTTTATTTTGAGTTTTCTGGGAGTAATTCTCATAGGGCAAAAATCACATGCTCACAATCGCGTTCGCGAGGGTCCTCCTGCGAATGCGTAGAAGGCCATACCAGAACTCGAAACCTGCAACTTTTATAAGTCTAAAACCATCTCGAAACACACTCGAGCCATCGGGGCTCCTAACCAAACACATATACTAACTCAAAAACGTCATATGAACTTATCTGTGTGATCAAATCGCCTAAATAACCTCAAAAACAATTAATCAAACCTCAAAATCGTGAATTTTTCCTCAAACTTCATCAAGTTTCAAATTTAGAACTTTAAGTCTGAATCACGTCAAACGACGTCCGTTTTCAACCAAATTTTACAGGAAGGACTTAAAACATATATAAGACCTGTACCGGCTGCCAGAACCAAAATATGGGCCTGATACCATCGCTTTCTAATCAGATATCATTTCAATTTTCCTTAATAATTTTAGAAAAATAATTTCTTTTAAAAATTCATTTTTAGGGCTCGGGACCTCGGAATTCTATTCCGGGCATACGCCCGAGTCCCATATTTTTCTACGGACCCTCCGGGACCGTCAAATCATGGATCCGGGTCCATTTAACCGAAATGTTTTCCAAAGTCAAATTTATTCATTTTAACATCAAAACTTAGCATTTGTCATAGAATTTAATATTTAAGCTTTCCTGCTATGCGTCCGGACTGCGCACGCAAATTGAGGTGACTCTAAATGTGGTTTTCAAGGCCTCAGAAGCACAAAATTAATTAAAACAGGTAATGACCCTTTGGGTCGTCTCATTCTCCACCTCTAAAATAATTGTTCGTCCTTGAACGGACAGAAGAAAGAAGTACCTGAGTCGGGGAAAAGATGAGGATAACGGCTCTGCATATCGGACTCGAACTCCCAGGTCGATGCTTCAAGAGGCTGACCTCTCCACTGAACACAAACAGAAGGGAAACTCTTCGACCTCAACTAACGAACCTGCCGGTCTAGAATAGCCACCGGCTCCTCCTCATAAGACAAGTCCTTGTCCAACTGGACAGTGCTGAAATCTAACACGTGGGCTGGATCGCCATGATACCTCTGAAGCATGGACACATGAAACACTGGATACATAGCTGATAAGCTCGGTGGCAATGCAAGTCTATAAGCCACCTCTCCTACTCAATCAAGAATCTCAAACGGGCCAATGAACCTAGGGCTAAGCTTGCCCTTCTTCCCAAATCTCATCACGCCCTTCATAGGCGACACTCGAAGCAATACCCGCTCACCGACCATAAAAGCCACATCTCAAACCATGCGGTCTGCATAGCTCTTTTGCCTGGACTGAGCTGAACGAAGCCTATACTGAATGATCCTGACCTTGTCCAAGGCCTCCTAAACCAGATCTATACCCAACAACCGAGCCTCTCTCGGCTCAAACCATCCAACCGGAGACCGACATTGCCTATCATATAGAGCCTCAAAAGGAGCCATCTGGATGCTCGACTAGTA
The DNA here is from genome assembly GCA_026770625.1 of Nicotiana glauca. Taxonomy (NCBI): domain Eukaryota; kingdom Viridiplantae; phylum Streptophyta; class Magnoliopsida; order Solanales; family Solanaceae; genus Nicotiana; species Nicotiana glauca. The sequence continues at coordinate 51,273 of MU666099.1, read as the reverse complement.
GCTGTTATTGTAGGCAAACTCTGCTAAGGGCAAAAACTGATCCCACGTACCTCCAAAGTCAATAACACAGGCTCGGAGCATATCCTCCAAAATCTGAATAGTCTGCTCGGACTGACCGTCCGTCTGGGGATGAAATGATGTGCTCAACTCAACCCGTATGCCCAACTTTCACTGAACTGCTTTCCAAAAGCGCGAGGTAAACTGTGTACCCTGGTCGAAATGATAGATACGAGCACACCATGAAGGCAAAAAATCTCCCGAATATAGATCTCAATCAACCTCTTAGAAGAATAGGAGACTGCCATAGGAATGAAATGTGTTGACTTGGTCAGCCTATCAACAATGACCCATACTACGTCAAACTTCTTCCGAGTCTGCGGAAGCCCAGTAACGAAGTACATAGTGATCTGCTCCCACTTCCACTCGGGAAGCTCAATCCTCTGAAATACGCCACCAGGCCTCTGATGCCCGTACCTAACCTGCTGACAATTCAAACAACGAGCCACATATGCTACGATATCCTTCTTCATTCTACGCCACCAATAATGCTGCCACAAATCCTGATACATCTTCGCGGTGCCCGGATGAATAGAGTACCGGGAGCTATGGGCCTCCTCCAAAATCAACTCTCGGAGCCCATCCATATTAGGCACATATACCCGACCCTGCAATCTCAAAACTCCATCATCATCTAAGGTAATATGCCTGGCACCTCCGCGCTGCACCGTGCCTCTAAAGACACACAACTGGGGATCATCATACTGCCGATCACGGATACGCTCCAATAATGAAGAACGAGCAACCGTGCAAGCTAACACACGACTGGGCTCAGAAACATCCAGTCTCATGAACTGATTGGCTAAAGCCTGAACATCCAAAGCAAGTGGCCTCTCACCGACCGGAATATAAGCAAGACTGTCCATACTGGCTAACTTCCTACTCAAAGCATCATCCACCACATTGGCCTTTCCCGGATGATATAAAATGGTGATATCATAATCCTTCAACAACTCCAACCACCTCCTCTGCCTCAAATTCAACTCCTTTTGCTTGAAAAAGTACTGAAGGCTCTTGTGATCTGTGAACACCTCACATGCCACGCCATACAGATAATGCCTTCAAATCTTCAATGAGTGAACTATGGCTGCCAACTCCAAATCATGAACCGGATAGTTCTTCTCATGAATCTTCAACTACCTCGAAGCATAGGCAATGACCTTGCCATCCTGCATCAACACTGCTCCAAGTCCAACACGGGAATCATCACAATAAACCGTATAAGGCCTTGAACTTGTGGGCAAAACCAACACAGGTGCTGCAGTCAGAGTTGTCTTGAGCTTCTGAAAGCTCGCCTCATACTCATCTGACCATCTGAACTGGGTAACCTTCTGGTCAATCTAGTCATCGGGCCTGCAATAGATGAAAACCCCTCCACGAACCATCGATAGTAGCCTGCCAACTCCAAGAAACTCCGAATCTTTGTAGCTGATGCTGGTCTAGGTCAGTTCTTAACTACCTCAATCTTCTTTGGGTCCACCTGAATACCCTCTGCTGATACAACATGACCCAAAAAATGCAACTGAACCCAACCAGAATTCACACTTCGAGAACTTAGCATATAACCGACTATCCCTCAGAGTCTGAAGAACCACTCTAAGGTGCTGCTCGTGCTCCTCCTGGTTGCGAGAATATATGAATATATCATCAATGAAGACTATCATGAATGAGTCCAAATAAGGCCTGAACACTCAGTTCATCAAGTCCATGAAAGCTACTATGGCATTTGTCAACCTGAATGACATAACCAAGAACACATAATGCCCGTACTAAGTGTAGAAGGCTGTCTTAGGGACATCAGATGCCCTAATCCTCAACTGATGGTAGCCGGATCGCAAGTCAATATTGCAAAATACCCTGGCACCCTGAAGCTGGTCGAACAAATCATCAATCCTTAAAAGTGGATACATATTCTTGATCGTTACCTTATTCAATTGTCGTTAATCAATACACATTCTCATTGACCCATCCTTCTTCTTGACAAATAACATCGACGCACCCCAAGGTGAAACACTGGGTCTAATGAAACCCTTCTCAAGCAAATCCTGCAACTGTTACTTTAACTCCTTCAACTCCGGCGGGGCCATACAATATGGCGGGATGAAAATTGGCTGAGTGCCTGGAACCAGATCAATGCAGAAGTCAATATCCCTATCAGGTGGCATACCCGGCAGGTCTGAAGGGAAAACATCAGGAAACTCACAAACAACAGGCACAAAATCAATAGAGGGACCTCAGCACTAGAATCACGAACATAGGCTAAATAGGCCAAACACCCCTTCTCGACCATACGCCGAGCCTTCACATATGATATAAAACTGCGGGTAGAATGACCAGGAGTCCCTCTCCACTCTAAACGAGGCATACCTGGTAAAGCTAAGGTCACAGTCTTGGCATGACAGTCCAAGATAGCGTGATATGGTGATAACTAGCCCATCCCCAATATAATATCGAAGTCAACCATATCTAAAAGCAACAAATCTACACGAGTCTCAAGACCCCCAATCACTACTATACAAGAACGATGGACTCAATCGACCACGATAGAATCACCCACCAGTGTAGACACATAAACAGGAACACCCAATACATCACTAGGCATGACCAAGTACGAGGCAAAATAAGATGACACATATGAATACATAGACCCCGGATCAAACAACACTGAAGAATCCCTATCAGAAACCAGAATTGTACCTGTAATAACCGCATCTGAAGCCTCGCTTCGGACCTGGCCTGAAGAGCATAACATCGGGGTTGGGCCCCACCACTCTGATCTACCTCTCTGGGATGGCCTGCTGCTAGTTGGCCTCCACTTCTAGCGGTCTGAGCTCCACCTCTATGACCTCTACCTCCACCTCTAGCACATCTACCCCCACCTCTAGCTGGCTGGGCGGGATGTGGAACACCTGGTGCCTGAACTATGGCACGAGAACCCTGGTGTTGAAAATTGCTCGGTGCTCGAGGGAAAAATCTGGCAATATGACCCGTGTCACCATAAGTGTAACAAGCCCTCGGCTGCTGAGTCTGCTGGCTCTATCGACCTGAATGACCACCACGGAAACTCTGAAGTGGCGGTGCACCGATAGGAGCTGGCGGTGCTCTGAGGGGCTCCTGATCAGAATAGTGCGTGTGAGAACCACGACCACCTGAGGCACCGTGAGAAACCTGGAGGGCTGATTGGAAAGTCCTAGAAGGATGACCCCTATCATACGAATCTCTGCCTCCAAACGAGGCACCACTAAACTTGCCTGATTGACGGGGTCTCTTGTCTGCCCTATGACCACCCCCCTGCGATAATACCATCTCAACTCTCCGGGCCACATTGGCTGCCTCCTAAAAGGATATCTCACTCCCAGCCTCTCTAGCCATCTGGAGACGAATAGGCTGAATGAGTCCATCAATAAACCGTCTCACTCTCTCCCTCTCAGTGGGAAGTATAATAAGAGTATGGCAAGCCAAATCAATGAACCTGGTCGTGTACTAGGTGACTGTCATGGATCCCTACGGGAGATGCTCGAACTGCCTTAGATAGGCCTCTCACTGTGTAATAGGGAGAAACTTCTCCAGAAATAGATGCGTGAACTGCTCCCAGGTCAAGGCTGGCGACCCTGCTGGTCTAGCTAAGCAATAATCCCTCTACCAAGTCTTGGCGGATCCAGACAGGCGAAATGTAGCAAAATCAACCCCATTGGTCTCAACAATACCCATGTTCCGAAGAACCTCATGGCAGCTGTCCGGATAATCCTGAGGATCCTCGGTAGATGCACCGCTGAAGGTAGTAGGGAAGAGCTTGGTGAACCTATCCAATCTCCATAAAGCATCGACAAATATAACTGCCCCATCACCGACCTGGGCTACCACACCCGGTTGAGCTGCTCCAACTGGATGAACTGCTGGAGTCTGAATCTGGGGAGCTACCTGATCCGGAGTATGAGTAGCAGGAGTCTGAGCTCCTCCTCCAACCTGAGAAGTGGCTGGTGCTACAGGAAGCAAGCCTACACGTGTGACACTCTCCATGAGGCCCACCAATCGGACCAGAGCGTCCTGAAGAACTGGGGTAGAAATAAACCTCTCTGGGACTTGAGCGAGGCCCACTGGAACTGCTGGGGCCGGAACCTCCTCGTCAAAATCAACCTGAGGCTCCACCACTGGTGTTGTTGCTCAGGGCTGAGCTCTACCCCTACCTCGGCCTCTAGCACGGCCTCGACCTCGCCATCAGCCCCCCGTAGGAGCTGCCTGGGGCTCAAACAGCTAATCGGTAGATGAGGGAGCACGTGTTCTCGCCATCTGCAAAAGAACAAAGTAGAAATTCAATTAGCATTGAGAAACCAAACCGCACGATAAGAAAGAACAAACGTGAAACTTTTCCTAACTTTATAGCCTTTGGGGGATAAATACAGACGTCTCCGTACCAATCCCTCAAACTCTACTTAGCTTGTCCGCGAGTTATGAGACCTATGTAATCTAGAGCTCTGATACCAACTTATCACGACCCGGATTTCCCACCCTCGGGGGTCGAGATGGCGCCTACTCGTAGAAGCTAGGCAAGCTAAAATTCATAAACTCCTAACTCCTTTATTTTAAATCCTTTTATCAATCATAACAACAAGCGTTAAATATTTAAATATCAGCGAAAATATGAAATTAAAGCGGAAGACTTAAATTAAATAAGCTGAACAATAATGCAGAAATCATCATATGCCTCTACCCAAGAACTGGTGTCACAACATCCACGCACTACAAAGAGTACTAAATACAATCGTTTGAAAGAAATATAACATTGTTTGTCTCGAAAACATGAAATAACAGAATGAAATATAAGATAGAGGAGACACCGAGCCTGCGGATGCCTGCAAGGCTACCTCGGTGTCTCGGTGGATTGAAGGCTGACTCCCAATCTACTGCTGTTGTCCGGTACTTGGATCTGTGCAAAAGATCACAGAGTGTAGTATCAGCACAATCGACCCCATGTGTTGGTGAGTGCCTAGCCTAACCTCGGCGAAGTAGTGACGAGGCTAAACCAGACTACCACATAAACCTATGCGTTTATTATATATATATATATATATATATATATATATATATGCATACGATGGAACAGAGATACAGAGATAACCAATCAATATGGGAGTGGGAGCATGCTGTGGGAAAGAAAGCAACTATGATTAAAAGTCATCGAGTAACGAAAGAAGCAATATAAATCAGACAACAATAAAGAATCAGAAATCAATATGTGCACGACATCACCCTTCGTGCTTTTACTCTCGTCCTCACCAAGCAATGATATAATAAAACGTTCACGGCATCACCCTTCGTGCTTTTACTCTCTTTCCTCACATATAATCAATAGAATTGGCACAGAATGGTACATTGTTTGGCACGGCATCACCCTTCATGCTTTACACTCTTTCCTCACAATAAACAAATAATTCACGGCATCACCTTTCTTGCTTTAACACTCTTCCTCAACCAAACAACAATCACAAACAAGGGGCAAGGGAATAAACAAAATAATAATAGAAATCCCGACAAGGGAACACAATTTAAACAATTAAAACCTGGCAAGGGTATAACATCAATAATCTCAACATCCCAGCAAGGGAAATAATCAACAAAGCAACAATATCCAGGCAAGGGAACAATTTAATAACTCTTTATCTTTCTTTCACTTTTATTTCATAACTCACTTTACCACTTGAGCCAATGCTCCAAAGGGTTCGATCATCTCATATACTTTCACAATTTGTAATATAACTTGAGTCAATGCTCCTCGATGTTCAAAGGTCATAATTTTCTTCCACAAGCTTTTCACAACAAATAGGAATCATCACCAAGACAAGAAAAATACAACGAAATCAAGATATTCATAATTTAAAGACTCACGGTCATGCTAGACACCAACGTATAGATATTCGTCACCATGCCTATGCGTCATACTCAACAAATTCCACATAGCAATTAGGACTCAACTCCTAATCCATCAAGCTAAGGTTAGACCAAAGACTTACCTCGAACTTCCACGACCAACTCAATCCTCAAAAACCACCTTTCCCTTCGAATTTGGCTCCCAATCAATCGTATCTATACACAAATGACTTCATAACATCAAATAATGCTAAATAATTTGAACACAATGCCTAATTATAGCTTTTCCATCATTTTTCCTAAAAACTCAAAAATCGACCCCGGGCCCGCTTGCTGAAAACACAAGGTTCGGACCAAAATCAAATCCCACATTCACCCACGAGCCCAAATATATAATTTGTTTTCAAATTCGACCCCAAAATGAGGTCTTTATCAAGAAAAATCAAAAAGCCCCAACTCTACCCAAATTCCTAATTTTCTACCCTCAATCATATGTTTTAGGCCTAGAAATTCATTAGATGTTGATAAAAATGGAAGAAACTAGTTAGAGATTACTTACCCCAAGAGATTGTGGTGAAAGAATGCTTCAAAAATCGCCCTAGAACTTTGGAGAAGAAAGAGTTTGTGAAATTTTGGTGAACTCCCGTAATGGTTCTGTTTTGGGGTTTTAAAAATAACTGGGCGATTTAACTCTACGCATTCGTGATCGACCTCTCGCGTTCGCATGGGTCAAGCTGTTTAAGCCTTCACATTCGCGGAGAGTAATCTCCTCGAGCCTCGCATTCGCGTGCATAGTGACGCGTTCGTGAAGAACAATTGGTAGCCCTTCCCCATGTACCCTACGCGTTCGCGATTCCAGGCCCGCGTTCGCGAAGGGAGACCCCCCCCCCCAATGCTTTGCTTTCGCGACCTGGTTTACGTGTTCGCATTGAAGGAATTTTCCTTCAGCAATATTTACTCATCGCGTTCGCGAGGTTCCTCCCGCGAACGCGAAGAAGGCCATACCAGAACTGGAAACCTGCAACTTTTATAAGTCTAAAACCATCCCGAAACACACCCGAGCCCTCGGGGCTCCTAACCAAACACATAAACTAACTCAACAACATCATACGAACTTATCCGTGTGATCAAATAGCCTAAATAACCTCAAAATCGTGAATTTTTCCTCAAACTTCATCAAGTTTCAAATTTAGAACTTTAAGTCTGAATCACGTCAAACGACGTTTGTTTTCAACAAAATTTTATAAGAAGGACTTAAAATACATATAAGACCTATACCGGGCGCCGGAACCAAAATACGGGCCCGATACCATCGCTTTCTAATCAGATATCATTGGAATTTTCCTTAACAATTTCAAAAAATAATTTCTTTTAAAAATTCATTTCTCGGGATCGGGACCTCGAAATTTAATTCCTGGCATACGCCCGAGTCCCATATTTTTCTACGGATCCTCCAGGACCGTCAAATCACGGGTCCGGGTCCGTTTACTCGAAATATTGACCAAAGTCAAATTTATTCATTTTAACATCAAAACTTAGCACTTTTCACAGAATTTCATATTTAATCTTCCCGGCTATTATGACGACCCAAAGGGTCATCACCTATTTTCTCTTTCATTCCGCACTTCCGAGGCCTTGAAAACCTCTTTTTTTTACTTGCCTCCATTTCGTGCGCAGTCCGGGCGCGTAGCCGGAAAGATTATATGTTAAATTCTGTGAAAATTTTCAAAAATATGGTTTTAAAATGATTAAAGTTGACTTCGGTAAATATTTTTGGTAAACGGACCCTGACTCGTGATTTGACACTTCCAGAGGGTCCGTAGAAAAATATGGGACTCGGGCATGTGCCCGGAGTCGAAATCCGAGGTCTAGAGCCCGAGAAAAGAATTTTTCTGTGAAATTGTTTTTCTGAAATTATTAAGGAAAATGGAAATGAAAATTGATTAAAAGACTATGGTATCGGGCTCGTATTTTGGTTCTGATGCCTGGAACAAGTCTTATATATGTGTTAAGCGCTTTTTGTAAAGTTTGGTCGAAATCGGACGTCGTTTGACATGTTTCGGACCTAAATATCTAAAATTTGAAGTTATGAGGTGAGAATTAAAAATGATGATTTTGAAGTTTGATTCATTGATTATGATGTTGTTTTGGCGAATTGATCGCTCGGTTAAGTTCGTATGAGGTTGTTGAGTTAGTGTGTGTGATTGGTTAGGAGCCCCGAGGTCTCGGGAGTATTGTTGGAGGTGTTCGGGGTAGTTTTGGACTTAGGAGGTGTAGCAGATTTTTCTGCAATTTTTGCCCAGCAATTTCTTCTTCGCGATCGCGGACTGCATCCCGCGTTCTCATACCTTTGGGCCTTGTATTCTACGCGTTCGCGGAACAGCCCCGCGTTTGCGAAGTTCCAGCCTTTCCTCAAACGCGATCGCATCCTCTCTTGTGCGTTCGCATAAGCCAACCCAGGAACCCCACCAGTTTTCCCTTCGCGTTCGCATCATCCTAATCGCGAACGCGATGCACCCAGCTTCCCCTTCATCGCGAACGCAACCCCAGTGTCGCGAACGCATAGAGTAAAATCCCCCAGTGATTTTTTAAAAAAAAAACAGAACAGTACATACGGGTTTTTCTCAAAAATACTCACGAGCTCTCTTCTCTCCCAAGCTTTAGGAAGCCATTGAAGCCCCCATTCTTCAAGACCACTTGGGTAAGTAATTTCCTACTTATTTCCTTCATTATCCTTCATTAATTAGTAGGTTTCCAAGCTTAAATCACATAGATTAGGGTGGAAATTGTGGAAAAAGGGTAGAGTTAGAGTTTTTCGATTTTCTTCGATTTAGACCTCGTTTTGGGGTCGAATTTGAAAACAAATTGTATATCCGGGCTCGTGGGGGAATGGGTGACATGGAATTGGTTCGAACCTCAGATTTTGACCAAGCGGACCCGGGGTCGATTTTGTTATTATTTGGAAGAATGCTAGGAAATTCATATCTAGGATATGGGATGTTGACATTGAGTCTTTATTGATATTACTGAATTAATTATGCCTAGATATCATTGTTTCGGAGTAGGATTGTAGAGGAAAAGCGGTCGTTGTGGATTAATTTGGCCGTGGAAGTTGAGGTAAGTGTTTAGTCTAACTTTGGCTTGAGGGAATAGGAGTAGAGTCTTATTTGCTAATTGCTATTTGTCGAGTACGGTGTATAGGCATGGTGACGAGTATCTATACACTGGTGTCTAGCATGACCGTGAGTCCTGAATTGCTAAATTATCGAATTCTTAATTGTTGTTTATGAGGACTTGGTTGGAACTCTTTAAACACTGAGCCGGTAATTGTTAAGATTGAGCATTGATTTAAATGTGTTAAGTAGAAATTGAATAAGTTTGGTTATAGCTGGATCTCCCTTGCCGGGATAGTTTATTATATTATCTTGTTCCCTTGCCGGGATTATTTTGTGTATTGTGTTGAAAGAAATGGGATCGTGTGGCACGCCGACCACGAGGTATTACGAAATGGGATCGAGTGGTACGCCTACCACGTGATATTATGAAATGGGAGCGAGTGGTAAGCCTACCACATGATATTATGAAATAGGATCGAGTGGTACGCCTACCACGTGATATTATGAAATGGGATCGTGTGGCACGCCGACCACGAGATACTATGAAATAGGAGCGAGTGGTACGCCTACCACGTGATATTATGAAATG
>MU666099.1:22973-34925 GCA_026770625.1 Nicotiana glauca | reverse complement strand
ACAGATTTAGTTCAGGAGGCCTTGGATAAGGTCAAGATCATTCAGGACAGGCTTCGTTCGGCTCAGTCGCGGCAAAAGAGTTATGCGGATCGTAAGGTTCGAGATGTAGCTTCTCATGGTTGGTGAGCGGGTCTTGCTCCAAGTGTCGCCTATGAAGGGCGTGATGAGATTTGGGAAGAAGGGCAAGCTTAGCCCTAGATTCGTTGGCCCATTTGAGATTCTCGATCGTGTGGGAGAGGTGGCTTACAGACTTGCCTTGCCGCCCAGCTTGTCAGTCGTGCATCCAGTGGTTCATGTGTCCATGCTTCGGAGGTATCACGGCGATCCAACCCACGTGTTAGATTTCAGAATTGTCCAGTTGGACAAGGAACTGTCTTATGGGGAGGAGCCGGTAGCTATCCTAGACCGGCAGGTTCGACAGTTGAGGTCAAAGAGTTTTCCTTCAGTGCGTGTCGAGTGGAGAGGTCAGCCTCCTGAGGCATCGACCTGGGAGTCTGAGTCTGATATGCAGAGCCGCTATCCTCATCTATTTCCCGACTCAGGTACTTCTTTCTTTTGTCCGTTCGAGGACGAGCGGTTGTTTTAAAGGTGGAGAATGTGACGACCCAAAGGGTCATCACCTGTTTTATCTTTCATTCCGCACTTCCGAGGCCTTGAAAACCTCTTTTTTTACTTGCCTCGATTCTCGTGCGTAGTCCGGGTGCATAGCCGAAAAGATTATATGTTAAATTCTTTGAAAATTTTCAAAAATATGGTTTTAAAATGATTAAAGTTGACTTTGGTCAATATTTTTGGTAAACGGACCCGGACTCGTGATTTGATGGTCCCGGAGGGTCCGTAGAAAAATATGGGACTCGGACATGTGCCCGGAGTCAAAATCCGAGGTCTAGAGCCCGAGAAAAGAATTTTTTTGTGAAATTATTTTTGTGAAATTATTAAGGAAATTGGAAATTAAAATTGATTGAAAGACAATGGTATCGGGCTTGTATTTTAGTTCCGACGCTCGGAACAAGTCTTATATATGTGTTAAGCACTTTTTGTAAAGCTTGGTCGAAATCGGACGTCGTTTGACGTGTTTCGGACCTAAATATCTAAAATTTGAAGTTATGAGGTGAGAATGAAAAATGATGATTTTGAGGTTTGATTCATTGATTTTGATGTTGTTTTGGCGAATTGATCGCTCGGCTAAGTTCGTATGAGGTTGTTGAGTTAGTGTGTGTGATTGGTTAGGAGCCCTGAGGGATCGGGGGTGTTTTCGGAGGTGTTCGGGGTAGTTTTGGACTTAGGAGGTGTAGCAGATTTTTCTGCAATTTTTGCCCAACAATTTCTTCTTCGCGATGGCGGACTGCATCCCGCATTCGCATACCTTTGGGCCTTCTCTTCTACGCGTTCGCGGAACAGCCCCGCATTCGAGAAGTTCCAGCCTTTCCTCAAACGCGATCGCATCCTCTCTTGTGCGTTCGCGTAAGCCAACCCAGGACCCCACCAGTTTTCCCTTCGCATTCGCATCACCCTAATCACGAACGCGATGCACCCAACTTCCCCTTCATCGTGAACGCGGCCCCAGTGTCGCGAATGCATAGAGTAAAATCCCCCAGTGATTTAAAAAAAAATAGAACATTACATACGGGTTTTTCTCAAAAATACTCACGAGCTCTCTTCTCTCCCAAGCTTTAGGAAGCCATTGAAGCCCTCATTCTTCAAGACCACTTGGGTAAGTAATTTCCTACTTATTTCCTTCGTTATCCTTCATTAATTAGTAGGTTTCCAAGCTTAAATCACATAGATTAGGGTGGAAACTGGGGGAAAAGGATAGAGTTAGGGTTTTTCGATTTTCTTCGATCTAGACTTTGTTTTGGGGTCGAATTTGAAAACAAATTGTATATCCGGGCTCGTGGGGGAATGGGTAACATGGAATTGGTTCGAACCTCGTGTTTTGACCAAGGTGGCCTGGGGTCGATTTTGGTATTTTTGGGAAGAATGCTAGAAAATTCATATCTAGGCTATGGGATGTTGCCATGAGTTTTTATTGATATTATTGAATTAATTATGCCTAGATATCATTGTTTCGGGGTCGGATTGTAGAGGAAAAGCGGTCGTTGTGGATTGATTTGGCTGTGAAAGTTGAGGTAAGTGTTTGGTCTAACTTTGGCTTGAGGGAATAAGAGTAGAGTCTTATTTGCTAATTGCTATTTGTCGAGTACGGTGTATAGGCATGGTGACGAGTATCTATACACTGGTGTCGAGCATGACCATGAGTCCTGAATTGCTAAATTATCGAATTCTTAATTGTTGTTTATGAGAACTTGGCTGGAACTATTTAAACACTGAGCCGGTAATTGTTGAGACTGGGCATTTATTTAAATGTGTTAAGTAGAAATTGAATAAGTTTGGTTATAGTTGGATCTCCCCTGCCGGGATAGTTTATTATATTATCTTGTTCCCTTACCGGGATTATTTTGTGTATTGTGTTGAAAAAATAGGATCGTGTGGCACGCCGACCACGAGGTATTATGAAATGGGATCGAGTGGTACGCCTACCACGTGATATTATGAAATGGGAGCGAGTGGTATGCCTACCACGTGATATTATGAAATGGGAGCGAGTGGTATGCCTACCACGTGATATTATAAAATGGGATCGAGCGGTACGCCTACCACGTGATATTATGAAATGGGATCGTGTGGCACGCCGACCACGAGATACTATGAAATGGGAGTGAGTGGTACGCCTACCACGTGATATTATGAAATGGGATCGAGTGGTACGCCTACCACGTGATATTACGAATTGAGATCGAGTGGTATGCCTACCACGTGATATTATGAAATGGGAGCGAGTGGTACGCCTACCACGTAATATTATGAAATGAAATCGAGTGGTACGCCTACCACGTGATACTATAAAATGGGAGCGAGTGGTACGCCTACCACATGATATTTTGAGAAATGGGATCGAGTTGCACGCCTACAACGAAAGGAAATTGAAACAAGTGAAAGTAGTTTGTTTTTTCCTTATTCTGTGTTAGAAGAAATCAGATGTAGTTTTCTTGTTATTCTTGATATTCCGTTTCATCTGCTACCCCATAAGCATGTTCCCCTCCCAGTATTAATTGTTTACTTTTCGCTATTATTTTATTGTACTTGTATATATATCTGCACAGGTTTATCTGGTAGTCTGGTTTAGCCTCGTCACTACTTCGCCGGGATTAGGCCAGGCACTTACCAGCACATGGGGTCGGTTGTGCTGATGCTACACTTTGTGCATCTTTTGCACAGATCAAGGTGTTGGAGCAGCATTTGAGTAGCAGTAGCATTCCAGGAGCGAGCTTTCAGTCCAGGAACATTTGAGGTAGCTTTGCTGACGTCCGCAGGCCCGGAGTCCTTTCTATTTTATTCAGTTTGTTATCCTTTGTACCGAAGCAGACAGTTTATGTTTCATTCAAACCTTGTATTTAGTATTCTCTAGACGTTCGTGAGTATTGTGACACCAGTCTTGGGTAGAGGATTTTGTTAAACTTCCGCATTTCTTTCAGTTAATTATATTTGAGACTTCCGCTTTATCATATAATGTTTTGTTTTCATTAAATGGACGATAGTTGCTAAAAGAAGTTAATTGAGTTGGCTTGCCTAGCTCCTATTAGTAGGTGCCATCACAATTCCCGAGGGTGGGAAATCCGGGTCATGGCAGCGCCCGGACTGCGCACGCAAATCGATGCGACTCTAAATGAGGTTTTCAAGGCCTCGAAAGCACAGAATTAATTAAAAACAGGCGATGACCCCTCTGGTCGTCACATTTATTATTTTTTATTGAGCTTTTGGGTCTTCTAATCAAATTACTCAAATTCAAAATTTTGTGAATACTTAGTTTATTTTAAAAGCTAAAAAAGTGTGCCATATTACCCATATTTTTCAAATATTATCAATGGGAATTGGAGTTATAAAAAAGAAGATAGGATCAAGTAAACAATCAAACTACACAAACAAAAGAATGCTAACATACTATATAGACACTTAATTAACTTTTCTATCTTTGACAGATATCAGCTATAAATTATCTTAAACTAGGTACTAGACATGTTAATTATTTAAAAGGAAGAATAAAAGTATTATCAAATTAACTAAATTTAGGCCGCAACAAAACAACTTAAATAACTTGCAAAGATCATTTAATTTTTATTTTCAGATCTCTTAACATGTAAAATAATAAATCATTTCTTACTTTTAACATAAAACTAAAGAAAATTTATACCCTATCTATTTTAAGTGGCACATCCAAGTATTGACTCTACCCTTTTCCTGTATTGAAGTTTGAACTTATAACTGAACAGCTGAAATCATTTGTTTAGAAATGAATTAGCCAGTATTAAGGCCTCTGCACATGCAAAGTTTGAAGTTGGAAAACAAAGAATTATAAGAAATGAGAACAATGTAAGAAAAATTGTGGCAAATAGTGTCAACTTAAATTAAGAAATAAAGACTTATATATACCTTCTCTGTCACACAATAATATAATTTAGCTAATTTTCAGTATCATTATAAACATTACTTCGTAAATTCTTTTTGCTATGTACTTGTGCAAGTATTTTTGTGAAGATTCAGCAGCCTTTGTAGTGAAGCGTAATAGATTTATATCTGTTTTGTATCAGAAACAAAAAAAAAAAAATTTTGGACAAAAAAGGAATACGAATTGGTGTAAAGGTACACTATGGGTAAACTGTTATAATGCCTATCTTTTTTTGTTTTAACCAGCTGGCTAAATTTCTAAGCATATTTATGTCCCACGGGTATAAAAATGTTCCGCTTCAAGTTTTAGTTGAAATGATAGCATGCAGAGACTTAGGCCTGCTAACAGGAATATAGCCGATATTTGTAGAGTATTTGAAAAATAATCACAACTTAAAAATATAATAAATTAGTTGAAAATAAGCCACATAAATTGTAAAAAAATTATCTGGAATTTGAAGTGCCAAATTTGAAACTTAAATATTTCGCTGGCCAAATAATAAATCAAATAAGCATAAATTTGATGAATATAAATTGACATTATAGAACGAAGAGTTCACGGGATAAGTCACAATCTTAATGTATATTTTTGAATTTCAAAAGAGTGAGACATGCTTTTTTTTACAACTACTCTTATGAAACGCGCAAATGATTATAGAACTTTTTAAACAAACGTACAAATATTATTAAATAATATGGTTGTATGAAAAGAATAAAAATAAAATATAAGTTTTTCTAAAAATAAAAAATCTTGATCCTTTCACCTCAATGCCCCGGATGTACGCTGGCATGGCGTCCAATGTCTTGTGTATAAGCTTGTCCCAAAGTTCTTTTGTAATCGTTTGTGATTAGATTTGTATGTAGATCATCAACTTAATAATCCTTTGAGCCATCAAAAAATTTCTTTATTAATCACATTTTAAAGTTTGAGAATATAATATCGTGTTGCAAAAGTGAATATGATAAAACCTTTCATCCAAAGTTCTAATTTTTTTCAGGTCTTCATCATTTGATTATTTATATTTTTCTCCAAATTTTACTTTTTTGTTATTTTGTTTGACAATAATTTTTTTTATTTGTGTTTATCGAAGTTATTATTTATTAGTTAGAATTAGTGAGTAAAAATTTATGAATATTCATTAATGTTATTTTAGTAGTGAATTAGCATATTGAATTGTTTGTCAAATTATTAATACCTTATTAGAAGCGCACGATGGTAGAAAATGATATGTAATTGTGAATTATTCCTCTAAAAGTAAATGTTATTTTCTAACTTATTTAATTCTTAACTTGGTTGCCTCTCAAAACATGTCAATTACGGAGGCATTAGTCTTTACATTACTTTTTTTATTCATTTACTTCTCGTCCAAATATAATGAATTAACGTTATAGATAGGCAAAATATGGAATATACTTTAATGGTAAAGTACTTTTTTTAAGAAAATAATTATATAAATTTGATGTATGTAGAATAGTTTAAATATTTAATTTGGAAGAATACTCTACATTGAAGGGAATCTTAAGTTCTTAACATGCTTTATTTATAAATGCACGTTCCTAATTTGTAGGTCTAAAAAGGTAGAAACAAATTATTATAAATAATTTTTTGATATATAAAAGGTCAAATTTTAATTGATTTGATGTCTTAAATTTTAGACACATATGTAACCATTTAAATAAGGAAAATTTTAAAAAGTAAAATTTTATATAATTTAAAACTTCTAAATATTAGGAGATAATTTAAATGACGACCTTGTCCAATATAAAATTAAATTTTAAGGGTAAAAAAGATGAACGATATTTTGCTAAGGGCCTTCGTGCTTTTAATATAGTATATAAATTTGTGTCGAAATTGTAAGTTTACTTTATACTGACCGATCTTTGCATTTATTTTAGTTGTCCATTAATTTACCAATCTCATTTTCTCAATTCATCGCCTAGGTGCATTTTGGTAATTGTACTTACATTTTGGTTTTGTTATTTCAATGAATCGGTAGAATAATTAATTAATATAGAAAATTTCGCCCCTCACCATATTTTTCTCAGTAGCTTAAAAGATCTTCATATCTGTGACGACCCGACCCGTCGTCTGATGAGTTACCGCTTCGTTTTCCCCATTTTCAGCTTCTTTATGATTCATTATCCGTATCTTGTGTAATCGAGTTGATTTGGAGTGGTTTTAATAAGAAATGAGACACTTAGTCTCTTTTAAGAAGCCTTAAGTTGAAAAAGTCAACCGGATGTTGACTCATGAGTTAGAGGGATCGGATGTGAATTCCGACGGTTCGGTTAGTTCTGGAAGGTGATTTGTGACTTAGGAGTGTGACCGGAAGTAATTTTGGAGGTCCGGTGTAGAATTAGGCTTGAATTGGCGAAGTTAGTATTTTGGCAATTTCGGGTTGATAGGTGAGATATTGATCCGAGGGTCGGAATGGAATTCCGAGAGTTGTTGTAGCTTCGTTATGTAATTTGGGATATGTGTGCAAAATTTCAGGTCATTCGGACGTGCTTTGGTTAGATTTTTGATCGAATGAGCAATACGAAAGTTTTGGGATTTCTTAAGCTTGAATCCGAGGGTGATTCGATGTTTGATGTTGTTTTGAGTGTTCCGAAGGTTGGAACAATTTTGAATGATGTTATAGGATGTGTTGGCATGTTTGGTCGGGGTCCCATGAGACTCGGATAAGTTTTGGAAGAGTTTTTGGAAGATTTTTGCCATTTTGAGCATAAGCATGTAATGATCCAAAAGTCCATTTTTAGTTTTAGAGATCGAAATTTGATTTCGAGACTTCTAGAATTTAAATAATGAATTATAGGAGTGATCTGAAAAGTTTGGTCTAATTTCATCAAGTCGCGATTGGGTTTTTGATACGGAACATGAGTTAATTATTTAACGAGTGAAATGGGTATTGAACTGAGTAAATGAGCTGTGAATTGAGTTTCAACTGAAGGGATATGTTGGTATTATTATTTGTGACTCATAGGAACAATAATCATCGAATTCCGAGTTCGTATGATGGAGTTAGAGCATTTTTAGTGAAAAGAAAAGCTGTTGTAATTTTCTGGGCAGTTTCTGCATTTTTCGCACGTGTGAACTGTATCCATGAACAGTAAAAACACGTAAACAGTACCGCGTGAACAGTAAAAATACGTGAACAGTAACCCGAAAACATTCCAGGCAGAATGTTAAGTTTTGAAAATGGGACTTCGTTCCCATTTTCTATTTTTGACAATTTGGAGCTCGGATAAGGCGATTTTTCGAGGGATTTTTGGAGAGAACAAATGGGTAAGTATTCTTAACTTAATTTTGGTTAGATTACCCGAATCTATTATAAGTTTTGACATTAAATCTATGAATTTAGTTGGAAGATTTTGAAAACCCTCTTGGTTTAATTTGAAGATTTGAGGGTCGAGTTGTTGTCGGAATTTGATAATTTTGGTATGGTTGAACTCGTATCGGAATGGGTTATCGGATTTTATGATTTTCGGCGGATTCTGAAATGTGGTCCCCACAGGCGAATTTTGAGTGCAATTTCAGATTTTTAATGGAAAATGTAAAATTTCATATGGAATTAATTTCTGTAATTTTTATTAACTGAATCGAATTATTGTAGCTAGATTCGAGGCATTTGGAGATCGATTTGAGAGACAAAGGCATTGTGGAGTAGGAGTTTTCTCGGATTGAGGTGAATAATGATGTTAAATGATGTCCTGAGGGTTTGAAACCCCGGATTGCACATCGTAGTACTATATTGAGGTGACTTGCACGCCGGATAGCGAGCGTGGGGTAGAGCACCGTTGGGGATTGTGACTTGGCCCGTCCCGATTGATGATTTTACCGCGTATTTGACTGAAACTTATTTTTATTATCATAATTTGAGCTGATTGCCATATTTGGGCTTCGTGCCAATTATTTGAACCCTTCGGGGATTTTTATCATTATTTTCTCACTGTTTTGACTTGCATTTGAACTCAGTCCTGTTGATATTTATGGTTTTACCAACTCAGTCACTTTTATACAGATTTGAAACTTAAATGATATTTCTAAATGATATTTTTGGGTTGAGAACCACTGTTTTACAAATGCCCGAGGGGCTTATGACGACTTCCGGACTGAGTAAGGCCGAGGGCCATATGTGAGGATATGCTGAGTGATATGAGGCCGAGGACCTGAGATACTATTTATGCCACGCAGTGGCTTGAGTGATGTGAGGAGGCTTTCAAGCCTTATGAGTGATGTGAGAAAGCTTTCAGGCCTTATGTTATTATGTGAGAAGACTTTCAGGCCTTATGTTATTATGTGAGAAGGCTTTCAGGCATTATGTTATTATTGCGCTTGGGCTGTAGGAGCCCCTCCGGAGTCTGCACACCCCCCGTTAGCGCCGTCGACGTTAAATGGATCGGGCTATACGCCGCAGCGGTTACTATATGATATTGTTCTGAGAGTGAGTCCGATGGGCTGATACTATGCTGAGTGATTGATACTAAGCCTGAGGGGTTGATACTGTTCTGAGTTACTGATACTGTGCCCGAGGGGCAGATTTCTACTGATTATTTTCTGCCAAATTACTTGTTTTACTGGTTTTAAAAGAGATTTCCTCTGATATTTCATTGATTTGCCATTTTAAGTGATTTTACTGCTTCTGTATAGAATGCTTTGTGCCTTTACATGTTTTCTTGCTTTCAGCCATTATTTATATTTATTACTCACTGGGTCAGAGTACTCACATTACTCCCTGCACCGTGCGTGCAGATTCAGGCATAGCAGGTTTCCACTCCTGAGAGTTGATCCTTCCAGTCCAGGCGGTGTTTCGGAGACTACGAGATAGTTGTTGGCGTCCGCAACCCCCGTGACTCCTTTATATTATTATTTCCATGTCATTCGAACTATTGTATTGGATTTCGTATTTAGTAGACTTGTATCAGAATTTCTTACTTGCTCATGACTTGTGACACCCCGGTTAGGGCTGTGTTGGGTTGGATTTCCGTATTTATATTTATATTTCCGCTACTTGGTATCATTAAACCATGTTTGGACTATATTTGTGTTAAATAACTGTTTTAAAGGACGAATTGGGTTAGACTGGCTGACCTTGTCTTCACGAGAGGCGCCATCACGACCAGATAAAGGGAATTGAGTCGTGACAATATCATAATTATGGATCGCTAATCTATATATATATATATATATAATTTTGAATTTATAGATAAAGTTTTTAAATTTGAATTAAAATAAAAAAAGAAATTTATCTTCTTCTTTTTTGTCAAGGTATCATACTTAATTCAATTAATGATCATATGCAATCATGATAGGAAATTTTGCTATCGTTTTCGATTATTTAAATACTACTGCGCATGTGGAAAAAAAAACTATCCATATAACTATAAAACTCTTTTACATTTAAAACTCTATATTTATAGTTCTTTAAAACAATATAGCTAGATTTGAATAAATCCAATTTCTTTTAAAATAAATATAACATATAGGGTACACTTCTATGGTTATCCAAATAATAAAAAAGAGTTTAAAAATTGAATAAAATTTGCTTACATATATAATGAAGTAAGCCTACATGTTGGAGAAAGAAATATCACAAAAAATTAATTTTTTTCCTTTTTGAAAAACTTTTGTTTGAAGAGTCAATTTGTATAAATGGACATCAAACAAATAATAAAAATTTGCCTATACACTTGCTATCACTAATTTTAATTTCGCACCTACTAGGAATTGAAAGATATAAGCTAAACCTCCTCATTTAGCTGCAGTCAAGCCAACATTGCAAGGGTTTAATATTTTTTTGTTGAAGAATATCAGTTTTAAATCACTAGATTATGTGAAAAGTTATTTTTCTCGAATTCAACAAGAGGGACATTGGTTTATAACTGATAATTTCTATAACAAAAGTATATTTTTAAAAAAAACTGGTATGCCATGAAATATATTTTTTTAATGTAAACAAATTATCTCAAAATGGGATTATTTTTTAAAATATAATGTAATTTTCAAAATAAAAGGATAAGATATTTTTGAATTTTAATAGAGTTTTTAAATTATTATAATAGAAGTCATATCATAGATAAAATCAAGAAATCGAAATCTTATAGAATATTTACATAAAAATCTGGCCAAATTTATTGTTTATTTTTTATAGCTAATATCCATAGATGATATAGTGGTAATATACAATTATACATATATTATATATGGATTATACATAAATTACACATTCTTCAGTTTTTTAATTTAAGTGGTAAGGCGAGCACTTATTTTGATTGATTAGATAAAGCCTAAAAGAAAATGTCACGACCCTAAACCCCGAACCCGATCGTAATGGCGCCTCTCGTGAAGACAAAGCCAGCCGACACTTCCCATTTCTCAATTATTAACAGTTAAGCATTAAGAAACAGTCTAAATAAGATAAAATAAATCCGAAATAGCAGATAATATCATAAATATGCGGAAGAACACCCATACACAGCCCGATACCGGGGTTTCACTAGTTTCATTTAGATAGTTCTGTATGTGAGAGATTGTTTTATTTTATGTAACATAAGCCCCCTACTTCTTGAATTTAAATATAAAATTAGAATTTTATATTTGCCGAAAAATAAAAATAATAGTACTAGAACTATCTCTCATAAAGAATACGCCTAAAAACTTAGAAATATTGAGCTCGTGCTAGCACGGGCCTATCCTCACCTAGTTTGATAATAACCTATAAGAAATGATGCAACATGTTATAGCAGGCTAATAATGTTAATGACATAATAAAACCATGAATATGTGTATATAATTTAAATCCTTAAAATTAATTTTCTTTTTGCTCCTTTTACTTGACACTTTCGCTAAAAGTAATTATTCTGAGACATTTATCTTTAACAAAATAAAAAATAAATAAATAAATCCTTTGAATTTTATGCATACAATTCTTAAAAATACTTAGAAAGAAGTATAACGATTGATTGATTATCAGCTTGTCTGGATGGTTGTTACATGTTGTATTGTACCATATTGTTACTTTAGATGCAGTGTTTATTTTGATTGTTTCTTAATTTTATTATAATGTATCGTTAAATCCATTATTACATAATGATGAAAAGTGTCACTTTATGTAACCATCGATTTAGTGTGGTCGCGTTGTTATCTTACTTTTTTCTTTCAACTTGTACTTTGTTATTATCAAATAATCCTATTTATTCTTTATTCTACCTTTTTATATAATAATTGTACTCGTACCCTACTTTTTCGTCGTAATATTATAAGTTAATTCTTCATATTGCTAGTATGTGACATTATGGAATGACAATAAACAATGCTATCTATTCCAATTCGTATTTATTAAAATAATATAATACAATATAACAATCATCCAAACAAGCCGTAAGCAGAAAATAAGTATTAGAGTATGTTTGGCCAAGTTTCTAGGAGGCCAAAAATACTCCCCC